>CAEGAD010007773.1:0-141847 GCA_903067055.1 Poeciliopsis paucimaculata | reverse complement strand
TTGTGTCCCATCAGTAAATGTGAGCGTGTTGCGTTTGTGTCCCGTCAGTAAATGTGAGCGTGATGCGTTTGTGTCCCGTCAGTAAATGTGAGCGTGATGCGTTTGTGTCCCGTCAGTAAACGTGAGCGTGATGCGTTTGTGTCCCGTCAATAAATGTGAGCGTGTTGCGTTTGTGTCCCATCAGTAAATGTGAGCGTGTTGCGTTTGTGTCCCATCAGTAAATGTGAGCGTGATGCGTTTGTGTCCCAACATTAAATGTGAGCGTGTTGCGTTTGTGTCCCATCAGTAAATGTGAGCGTGTTGCGTTTGTGTCCCGTCAGTAAATGTGAGCGTGTTGCGTTTGTGTCCCCTCAGAAAGCTCAGTTCAGCTGGGATCCAGAGACGGTGGGGATGATCCACGGTTCTTTCTTCTGGGGTTACATCGTCACCCAGATCCCCGGAGGTTTCATCTGTCAGAAGTTTGCAGCAAACAGGTCAGCTAATCCTCCTGATGTTCACATTTCTGGGTGTTTTCCCCCTGACCTTTGACCTCTGTGTGCCTATGTAGGGTGTTTGGCTTCGCCATCGTCGCTACTTCCTGCCTGAACATGCTGATCCCCACGGCGGCGCGGATGCACTTTGGCTGCGTCATCATAGTGAGGATCTGTCAGGGCCTGGTGGAGGTACGGGGCAACATTCTCGTCCAGAATGTGTCCAAACCTTTAAGTGCAGAACTCTGTCACTTCACAACCTGAAGCTTTAATGATGTTTACTGGAGTGAAAAATAAAAACAAAATGTGACTGCTTTCAGAGTTTCTTAGACGTAAAAATCTAAAAATGTGATTTTTTAATTTATCCCACATGATACCCTGAAATAAAATCTAGAACAGGAGGCAGCAAAATACATTTTTAAGAAGATGTACCATATCACGGTAACTGAAAATGACTTCTAAGAAAGTAAACCATCTATTACGAAAGACAGAAATAATTATAATGTAAGAACGAGTTGAGAGCTTTCAATCATAGAACTGAAGGAAGATAATAAAGTCTGTAGTTAGTAACTTTTAAGAGCCTGTTGTTCATATTATAAGCAGATATTACATAAGAAAACTCATTTTATTGCATGTGAGATCAAAAATCATTTCCTGTTTGCTTCTAAAAGAACAACATGTGGCTCCTGTTCAAGAGCAAACACAAACTGGTGCTGATAAAACTCTGGAGGAAAATCTGAGCCAAAAATAATCCAGATAAAACCAAGATAGACTGAAACAAACGTCAGAAAAGCTTCTTTTATGGAGACAATTCCATAAAAGAAGCTTAAAATTTATGAAATGGTTCTACATCCACTGGCAGATTATTTCACTTATAAATCACTTTTCCATATTATAAGTGAAATAATCTGCCAGTGAACGGTGGAAGAGTCGCTACAGAAACCTTTCAACCATTCAATTCATTCTGATTTTTAGAGTCAAACTATTTTTCTATTCAAACAATCTGGAGATTCTGTTTAATTTAAATTATGTGACTGAAAAGGTCAGGAAACCTTTTGAGTTTCCTCTGAAAACTCTTATAAGAGTTCTTTTGACCTCTTGAAAGATGGTAATGTAAAAAATACATAAATAATAGGATTAAAATAAAATCAAGGAATTAAAGTTGTCTCTGACAGCTGGGGCTTGGCTGGGGTTGCTAGGTAACAAGCTGGGCTTGGCTGGGGTTGCTAGGTAACGGTGCCAAGTGGAACTCGGAAATTTTTCCTCACTATTAAGGAATTATTTACATAAATTAAAGTCATATCTTGCTGAAAAGCAAATTTTCGGGTAGTTTTGTGTTATTTCAAGGGAACTGAGATCTGTCTGTGTTTGCAGTCGTTTCTGCCTGTTGATGTGAAACAGTTGAAGTCCATCAAACTCTGCGGTTGTCATGTGACAAAGTGTGAAAGTGCAGAAAACGTGTGAATACTTTGTGGTTTGGGGTTTTAACTCCCCGCCTCTCTGGCAGGGCGTCTCCTACCCGGCCTGCCACGGCATCTGGGCCAAATGGGCCCCGCCGCTGGAACGGAGCCGCCTGGCCACGACGGCTTTCTGTGGTGCGTTCAGGGTCCGCCGTACATCACACTGCTGCTTCTTACTGTTCCCACTGACTTAGCAGGAATCATCATGATGCATTTTCACAATAATTTTACCTGGAATCCAACACAGCTGTTGATTAAAACTGCTGCATATTTGACATAAACGTTGCTGTATTATAAATCGTTATCGCAAAGTTATCGCGATAAACGATAATATTGTTTTGAGACCATTTTACAATAACATAATGTTAGAAAACATTCTCAAAGATCATTAAACTTTATATTGTGAGGAACATTCAACACTGGGACTGGAAGACATTTTAAACATCAAAAATAAACAAAACAACAGAAACGACAAATAAAATGAATTATGAAGTCACTGTAAACAAAATGATCTTTTAAAATAAGAGCTAGTTGACGCCAAAGCAGCAGACTGAAGACTTTTATCATCCAGTAGAAAGAGCAAAACAATAAATCCTGCAAATGAAAATGATCGACTTTGTTTTACGTTATAATGTGATTGACGGATTTTTTGCTGATTTAGTTTTAGGCATTAATGCGTCTCTCTGTGGTTCTGCAGGCTCTTATGCGGGCGCAGTGATCGCCATGCCGCTGGCTGGAATCCTGGTCCAGTACTCAGGATGGTCTTCCGTCTTCTATGTCTACGGTAAACGACCTTTGACCCCTGGCATTCTCTGAAAACACTGAAAGAACCCTGTTTGCAGGATAAACACTGCAAAAAAACCCTAAATCTTACAAAGTATTTTTGGTTTCAATCTTAGTTCAAAGTAAGAAAACTTAAAAGTAACTTTTCAGACATGGCAGTTTGTTTTCCTTAAATATTTAATAAGTTCTAGTTCCACTGGCAGATTGTTTCACTTATTTCTAGCAGCTCATTAAATGTTTTTATATTGACATGTTTTCTGATTCCTGAACACAAACTGACCTTCTGACCTCTCCCTCCCTCAGGGAGCTTCGGGGTCATGTGGTACTGCTTCTGGATCCTGGTTTCGTATGAGAGTCCAGCGGCTCACCCCACCATCACGGAGGAGGAGCGGACGTACATCGAGGAGAGCATCGGCGAGTCGGCTCAGCACACGGTGACGGTCAGTCAGACGCCGCCACAAACATGGCCGCCAGTCACCAAACGATTCAGAGTAAAACTGAGCAGATACCAACTGCACAGACACATTTTATCTTTTGTTTCATTCGCTCAAAAATAAACATGAATATGAAACAGAAATCATGAATGAAT
Organism: Poeciliopsis paucimaculata; assembly: GCA_903067055.1. Classification (NCBI taxonomy): domain Eukaryota; kingdom Metazoa; phylum Chordata; class Actinopteri; order Cyprinodontiformes; family Poeciliidae; genus Poeciliopsis; species Poeciliopsis paucimaculata. Next base: position 138,545 of record CAEGAD010007773.1, on the reverse strand, counting down.
CATTAATGTGTATTATTGCAATTCTATTAGATAATATAACTTTTTGTCATATTTTCTCACATAAAATGACGTTTTTGACGTTTTTCTTGTATTATTTAGATTTTTCTCTCATCATTATTACTTTTCTTATTTTCTTATAATTTTTTCCAATATTATTATCACTTTTTCTTATTGCAACTTTATTCTTGTAACATTGTGACTTTATTGTATCATTTCAACATTATTCTTGTGTTATTATGACTTTGTCCTCATTTTAACCTGCTGTGGTACGACTTTATGCAGCATTTTGTCGTTTCTCCTAATGTTCTGACTTTATTCCTGCAGTTTATTTTATTTCTTAGCCTGGTTTTAGTTCTCCGTCATAGAAAACAAATTTCAAATACACAAGAAAACATCAGTTAATTCCAGCCTTATTGCTTCATCATGAAGATTTTCTTCTTTCTTTTAAATGCAGAAATAGATTCAGACGGTTTCCTGTGAGTCAGGAACCAGCAGCTGACTGATCTATGAAGCGTCTCTGTTTGTTTCCAGTCTAACCACAGTTCTAGTTTCTGTTGGTCGCTGTTGTCCTGCTAATTATTGCTTCTGAATGTGAGAAATGTTTCAGACGTTAAACCGCTGAGCGTTCTGCTGTTGCAGAAGTTCAACACTCCGTGGAAATCGTTCTTCACCTCCATGCCGGTTTACGCCATCATAGTGGCCAATTTCTGCCGCAGCTGGACTTTCTACCTGCTGCTCATCAGCCAGCCCGCCTACTTTGAGGAAGTGTTTGGTTTCGAAATCAGCAAGGTAATTCAGCCGGAGATTCATGAACCACAGCGATTATTTTAGGAGGCAGAAAAAACACAAAGCAGAGCAGGAAGTAAATAAAAAACAACTTTTATTACAACTTAAAGTCTCAGAGCTTCACAAACTGTGTGTGAACATCAGTTATCAAGTGATTTCAGATTTAGGCCTGGACTTTGACTAGGCCAACCAGCAGCCACAGTTTTGGCCAAAATATCCAAGAGAATTGACCAACATTTAAAATAGCAAGGGATGCTGGCTTTTTCAATTTTGTGTTTTTAATGCAAGAAATTCATATCTTCACAAAATAATATATATACATCTATATGTATATATATATACATATATATATATATTTTTTTAGATAAAACAACTGAACTGTGAAGCAAACAAAAATTGAGACATTTTTGCCTCTAATGTTGCTCTGTATGAATAATGTTTTGCCTCAGAATCTCTTGGCATTTAGGTCTGAACTTTGACTAGGCCATTCTAGCCTGCATGTGGCTCCATTAAACTCTGGCTCTGAATATTTTTGACCAAAAAATGGCAAGCAACTGAGCAATGTTTAAAAATGTAAAGGTAATTAAAAAAACAAAACATTTTTCTTTGTTTTTGATGCAATAAATTCATATTTCTACAAAAGAATATATTTTTTTACATGAAGAACTGATGCCAGACAGAGAAGCCAAGAGGAAAAAGCAGTTGTAAATTTTTCTGACGGTTTGAAGAACCAAAAATCAAAACCTGAAAATCCAGATAAAAAACTTTGTGTTCAGTTGAAAACGTTTCTGAAAGCCGCTGCAGCTGCTGGTGTCGGTTCGACTGACTGCGTTTGCTGTCGATGCCTCCAGGTGGGAATACTTTCTGCTCTGCCTCACCTGGTGATGACCATCATCGTTCCCATCGGAGGCCAGATCGCTGACTACCTACGCACCAATCAGATCATGACCACCACAAACGTCAGAAAGATCATGAACTGTGGAGGTCAGAAGAAGAAGCAGCACACTGCAAAAAACACTAAATCTAAACAAATATTTCTTTAGTTTTTAGTGCAAATATTTTAGTTTTATTTGAAGTGAACCAACTTATAAGTAACTGATCAGCAAGATACAGCAGCTTATGCAGATCATTTCACTTATAACAAGGAAAAATGTCGTTACAAGTTAAATAATTTTCCTCTGGAACGTGAACATTTTCATCAATACTGATAAATTATTGATTCAATATAAGCTGCTGTATCTTGCTGATCAGTTACTTGTAAGTTAGCTAAGCTACTAGAAACTAGACCAAAACTACTGGGTCTATTGGTCTTTGCAGTGCAGAAAGTCTGACCTGCATTCAGATCAGATCAAATAAAATCATTTTCTGGATCAACGTTTGCAGATTTTACTGCTGACTCAGCAGACTCTGTTTTATTGTTTGGTGGATTTTTTAACGTGCTCACCCTCCAGTCAGCCTCATTACCGAGTTAAAGTTGTGTGAGCTGTGGTGTGAAAGCGCCGGGCCACATGAGGCAAACGATGATAAAGTGTTAGCAGCTCAGCTATTTCTGCTCAAAGACGTTCATACTGGAGAAATGAGGAAGCAGAAACCTGCACATCTTGAGAGAACAGCGCTTTAGATCACAGAGCTTTCTGCATTCAGGGCTGAAATGTTTGTTTGTTGTGACCTCTGACCTCTGGTCTGCGCCAGGGTTTGGGATGGAGGCCACCCTCCTGCTGGTGGTCGGCTTCTCGCACACGAAGGGCGTCGCCATCACCTTCCTGGTTCTGGCAGTGGGATTCTCTGGGTTCGCCATTTCAGGTGAAACACAGTTCAGGTTTTAATGTTCACACAACGAAACGACCTGAAAATAGAAACATAGAGTAAAAAGTAATTGGTAAAAAAGTCAATTCTGATAAAATGATCAATCATTTACTATTTAAAAAGTAAATAATCACTTTTAAATGATCAAATTAAGTGGAAATTCTGGTATTTTAAGGACCAAAATGGACAAATAACAAAAAATAACAAAATCCAGCCACAGAAAATGTTTCCAGATCAAATTAACAAAATCTTCAATAAAAAACATCAGGTGTGTGTGTTTCTAATTCCTTGTGGGGACCATTTTCCTGACACTACGTTGTGGGGACTGAAGCCTGGTGCCCCAAGGGGAAACGCTGTTTTTGGGTCAGGGGTCAGATTTAGGACTAAGGTGTGAATTGAGTTTTGGTTAGGGTTAGGGTTAGGTATGTAATGGTTAGGGTTAGGTATGTAATGGTTAGGGTTAGGATAACGGTAAGGTGTAGACTGTAGAAATGAATGGAAGTCAATGGAAAGTCCCCGTAAAGATAGCTGTGCAAACGTGTGTATGTGTGTGTGTTTGGTGAATTCTCAATTAAAACATGTTTATTTTTCATTCAGTGCCAAGACAATCCAGAAATTTATTGAAGAGTAAAAAGAAGCAAAAAAACTTCTAAAAGTATTTTTTCCAAGAAGTTACTGAAGTAAATGTAACTGGTTTCTACCCAGCAATTTTAACGTAAATTTAATGACATTTTTAGCGTAATTTTGACGGCATTTCTGGTCCTCCTCAGGTTTTAACGTCAACCACCTTGACATCGCGCCGCGGTACGCCAGCATCCTCATGGGGATCTCCAACGGCGTGGGAACGCTGTCCGGCATGGTCTGCCCGCTGATCGTGGGCGCCATGACCAAAAACAAGGTGGGAGCTGATCCAGAGTTAGGCTCTTGTTTTATTGATTATTTGATTGACGGATTCAAGACATGGATCAAACGATGTAACGGTGTTTATGATCGAAACACCTTAGAAGGACCCGTAAAGATTCTATAAAAATATTTTGTACTTATTTGTGGAAACTGTCACCATGTTGTAACAGATTATTATGACAGAAAATCTGAAGCTCGTAGTGCTACATAGAAACAACCAATCAGAGCCAGAAGGCAGGTGTTAATGCTGTCAATCACCCCTCCATGTGGTGCTGCTTGTCCCTTCCTCCCTCTCAACATCTTTCTCTCTACTGCGCTGCAGCTAGCACAGCCTGCTGTAAATACTAAGGCCAAAGAAGGTCTAGTTAGCTAACTAGATAAGGATTATTTAGCTAGCTATGGCTTGCTACTAGCCTTAACTAGCTAACTTCAGTTAGCTGTTTGTTCAACACTGACACCAGATAAATGGTTTTCCAGTAACTTAAATTTGTTTCTCCACCATCAGGACATTTAGCAGCGCGTACATGGGGTTGGTTAACAGCGCTATGCCCCGCCTCCTGGCTCTGATTGGGTGTTTTTGGTGCATTTCTTCAGTCAGATATGGCAGCTTGGGGGAGGGGAGGAGATCGATCTTTTCACAGATTCTGTCAGTTTTGACAAACATAAAAAATATTTTTTAATAAAAGTTACAAACTGGAGCGACTTCCACCCTGCAGGCCTCTGCTCTGACCCACCGTAAACCTGAAGCTGTGCATCGATTCTGGACTAAAAGCAGAGCATTTGTGTATTTTATTATTGTGCTGCTGGAAAAGGAACGATTGAAATAAATTATTAAAATCCTAAAAGGGAGATAAATCCAGAACCAGAGAGACTTTCTTTGCCTTTGCTGAAGAAAAATATTACAACAGCAGCAGCTTATTCTTCTGAAAGACTTCTTGTTTTTTTTTAACCACTTCCATAAGTTACACAAGGCCGAAATGAGTCGGATTAAAGTTTTAAAACAGTTTCTGAGAATCAGAGAGTCTTACTTCTGCACAGTGGTGACATTTAAGTCCTTCTTTCTAATTATTTTGTTTGTTTTTCTGTATTCAGACGCGGGAGGAGTGGCAGGGTGTGTTTCTGATCGCCTCACTCGTTCATTATGGAGGGGTTATATTTTATGGTGAGTCTTAACTCGTCATCGCTCTCTGAAGTCTGTGTGGTTTTTATCAGAATCAGTTCTGGGAAACATTTCCTGCTTGTCAGCATTATCTTTTGGCAGCGCATGTTATTTAAGTGGCTGATTAGTGTATATGTATGATCGTCATGATGACAGCTAATGATCATTAGCCAATGATGATTAGCTGTGATTATGATAGCTTAGCTATTTGAGCTAATCAGTATGGTAGCTGCTGAAGGGAGGTATGTGTAACAGAGACACTACATAGCTACTCTATGTAGCTAATGATGATTACTTAATGAGTAGCTTTGTTACACATTCTGTAACTTAGGACTGATGAATCATCAGGTGGTGACATTTTGTTTAAAATGAAGATCTGCCAGGGCCCCAGAAAGGCTTTGGGGCCCTGGGTTTGAAAAAGACGCTAACGTTGCCTCTGATTGGCTGAATTGTGATTTTTAATGACTTATCGCATAAATTATTCATGCACGATTTTAATTTATGTTTCCATTTGATGGAAACAGCGTTATTGTTAAATATTGTTTTGTCGACATTAGCAGGATGCAGATGTCTGAGTTTCTGTGCAGGTATTTTTGCCTCTGGGGAGAAGCAGCCGTGGGCCGAGCCGGAGGAGCTGAGCGTGGAGAAGTGCGGCATCCTGGACGAGGACGAGCTCGCCAACGAGACGGAGGAGCTGTACCGCTCCAGCGGAGGAGCCGGCTACGGCGCCACCACCCAGGGCTCCGACCCCAACGGAGGCGGCGGCGGCGGCTGGGTCTCCGACTGGGACAGAACCGAGGAGTACGTCCAACCGGCCGGAACCAACAGCTACGCTTACGGAGGCGAGCCAGAGTTCACATAGAAACAGGAACGTGGAAACACTGAAGGAACTAAAACAGCAACCGGGCTTTTCAGGAAGCCCGACCTTTGAACTTTAAAGACATTCAAAGTGAGGATGGTAGTTAAATGTGTGTGACTGCAGTTAGGAATCAGGAGCCTTTTGCAAACTTCCACTGGAATCAGGCTGGTTGTTAAGATAAGGCGTCCATCTTTAATCACGGCAGGCGGGTCTGTGTTGGTTTTTATTGGTTTGATGCTGATTTAAACTTGAGTTATTGTAGATTGGATGTTTAATCCACTGAAACATCACAGCCTCACAGATACACAACTGAATATAAATAATGCTTAAGAAACATAAGTAGAGAGGCAAGAGTTTGGTTTCACCTTGGAAAATGTAGCGATCCGTCACTTGTTACACAGAAACTCACATCACCATGAACACCAAGAGTTTAATTTATCTAACAGGCAATTTTCAGTCTAGACTCCACGTGTTCAAAGAGACAAAACGGAAACTGGTCATAAAAACACGAGAGGAAATGAAGGTTTTCGGCCATTTCTTCCCTGATCGAATTGATACCAACATGTCGTATTTTTTTCTCTGAAACATGCTACACATTATCTACACAAAACATCAACGTAATTATACCAAAGAAAAATAAGCCAATTAAAGCTAACAATGCCTAAAACGACTTTACCTGACAGTTGAATTTTAATTATGAAGTTAAAAACATTGTATGAAATGTAGTTTGTTTTATTTACTTTATGACCAGTTCTTCAGTCAGTGTCTGAATGTTTAGCATAGCTAGCACTAGCTTGTACTAACTACTTAGGAGCTAAAAAGCTAATGTTAGCATAAGTGAAAAAAGTTGTTCTGTGATGTGATTATTACTGTGAAGTTATCATTATTACATTGCAAAATATTTTCTCTCATCCTGAATGCGAGGTTTGTCGAGGTTGGATCTGGTTGTTGTTGGTCTGTAGTTCAAAATGGCCGTCATGTAGATTATTCTGTAACTCAGTAATCTGGGTTATTGTTCTGACCGGGTGTTTGGATTAAAGACGTAACCCAGCAGGTTTCTGCGTGAACATTTGACTAAATCTAAAGTTTTTTTCAGCCAGCAGAAAGTTTTTGCAAAATATGGTTTTAATCTTTTATCCTTTAAGAAAAGCATTGTGCCAATACAACAAAATAATGATGTATTCTGTAGTATTGGATTATGAGGAAGTGAACAGTTGCAGATCTGTTCTGTGTGTAGTGATAGAGATGAAAATGATTTTGTAAAATACAAAAGTCTGACCTTTTTGCCTATTGAAGGAAAGTTATTATTAAGCAAAATACATCATCTTCATAAATTAGTGTCTGAGTTTAGGTTCTTCACAATTCTGTTTTTGTTCAAATCCATCATTTTAATTTCTGTTCAATTTGTTTTATATGTCATATGTTTATTTATGTTAATTTATTGTTCACCAGCTTCGTCTGGTGTCAGCGTAGATCGAAACAGGACCCAGGAAAAGCACAAACAGCATCAGCACATTAAGTCTTATATCACTCTGACTCTTAAATAAACGAGCCGATAACAAATCAATTAACTGGTGTATTGTACAAACACACATAGTTTGTTTTTAGTGGCATGTTCTCTTATATTCATATCCTTAGATCCCAGAATAAATGCTAAAAATAAAGAAATGTCATTGGTTTAGGTCACAGGATGGTTCCGTTGTACTGAGTGGAGTAAAGAAAAAAAAGTTGGTTTTTGATTTTTCAGCTGATTCATTTGTGAAACTGAACTGTTTTAAAAAATCTTGTACATGTGGAAATGTGGTATAATAAAATGTAGACGTGTTGATTTTTGCGCAGTTATCGGATATTTTTGTTGTTTTTGCTGAAGCTGTTTTTCTTTAAATAGATATTTATCGCCACGGTTACTGACTTAAAATGCTAGAAAAGGAAGTCAAGTAAAATGAGGAAGAAAAGCTAAGAAATTACAAAGAAGGAAATTAGATCTTGATGGTATGAAGACTGTTTTTTTTACTGACTGCAGCCTTAATGAGAAACTGGTTTCACTTCACCATTCCTGAGTTTGTAATGCCTCAGCAATGGTGAGGCATTAAAACCTCTCCATGGCCAGCAGCCACACTACTGGCCAGCTGGCCAAAAGCCCCCTTCATTTTTCTTACTGATATTGTTGGAAAATCAAACACATGGAGCACCAAAAAGCTGGAAAGGTTGGCTACATGAATAGATAGCCTGACTAACATGCTAATGTCAGCTAGTTATACTCTGTCAGTCTAATGATCAGAATAGCAAGAAAACTCAAAAACACTTGAAATATTGCATATTTTTGCTTAGCTGTATGTATCAAAAATCAAAACAACTTTCTTGAAATATGTAGAAACAACAGGATTAATTTGTCCTTTTCTGTTTTAAAAAGAATCCTGTGTAATGACAAACTATTAGCATTTTAAACCAGCAGAGGACTTTCAACAATTAGTTGTCGCTACACAGTGAGCAAAAATAAAACAACCCAAGCTTTTAAAGGTCTGCATTCACAGTTTTACTTTGATATTTTAGTTTTTTCTTATTACCACAAAAGCACAGTCTGCTCTTAATGTAGTTTAAATTAAAATGCAGTTAGGGAATAAAATGGCATGAACTTAAATGAAACTACATTGAACTGAGAATACGATGAAGCGATTATTGAACTGGGCCTGAAACAGGAAGGAAACAGCCGAGCTTTCATGTCTTGCTTTTTGTATTAAGGTTTATCTTGGGTGTGTTTCACAAAATGCAGCCAAATGGCTTTACATGCATTACTTTCATTTTATGTTGCTTCTAACTTAACTTAATCTGTCGCTTTTAATGCTGATATGAAGATTTAAATAGGAAATATAGATGAACAAGGAAACTATGTTAGAAATGAATGAGATTATATATTATCATTAGTCTCAGCTCTTATTCTAGGAGTTCCAGCTCGAAATTATTCATACTCCTGGCAAATTTAGATTTGAAATCACTTTAATTTAACTCATAACTATGTTTATTATCCAGCTGAAAGAGGGGAGCTGGTATGAAATTTACAGACTAGAAATTACAGCTGGACAAAATGTCCACTTCAAGATCTTATTGTATTTTCTGAGGTACCGACATTTTCCCCTTTTATTATTTTATTTATTCATTTTGTTTAGCTTCCTAATCTAATGCCACACTGTACGTTGCTTGTCAACTGCCATAAAAAACGAAGAAGAAGATTCATTTTTTTTCTCGCGAGACTTTTCTGTCCTCAAAAGTCTTTTTGAGTCGCGCGCAAACACGTCTGGCGGTTGATGCTATCGCTAACTAGCTGCTACCATGCTAGCTGGCTCGCCAGTCATCTCGGGTAAGTTCTGATTTATCGCCGGTTGGTGGAAAAGCAACACAAACTGAAGTTGGAGGTTTAGTGGATTTTAAACAAAGCCACCGATTTGACCCAGTTAAGACTTTTATTCAACAAATATGATACTGTGGAGGCTAATACAGATAAGAAGGAGGAGAAAAATGGAGACACATGATGACAAGTAGGAAAAAGATTTAAAGAAACTGTAAAAAATGTCTTCAACTAAAGTAAGACTGTGACAGTAACTATTTATTTCACATGGAGCACCATTTCTTCCTCAATAGCTATGGAGGTAAATTACTAATTTACAATTTTCTAATTGATTAATTTTATTATTATTTTTAATCAAAGTTCTTTGAATTTGAGCCTCTATGTTTTCCTTAAAAGAAACTAAACTGGTAATTTCTACATGTTCCTGTTTTTCAGAAATTACATAAGAAACTTGAGTTTACTTCACTGAGTCTATGATAGTAACTCAGATAAAATCAGATATATAAAAAAATAAACATTTTAAAAGTTTAGAATTTATTTAAATATGTAATAATTTCCTAAAATTTTTTGAAAGTTAAAAGTTTTGAAAGTCTCATTTGTACTCAAATATTTGTGTTTTTGTTTGTAATAAATGCTCAAAATGACCAAAGTTTCAGCTGGTTGGATGTTAAAACAATACATTAAATTGCTTATTACTGTCATCATTTATTATCACTCTGAAGTAAAACACAACCAGATCAAAAAGTGATTTATTTAACTTTTATTTGAACAGATTTGAATACAAAACAAAATACTGTAAAAATGTTTACAACGGCTTACAAAAATCAGATTTTTGCAACAGAAAAAAAGAAATTTGTAAGATTAATACTGAAGCATGTAATATTGCATTTTATGATAGAAAAATCTGCATGGTTTACTGATAAATGTTAATTTTCTTACTCTGAAGCTGCTATGTCTTGAAAATGCAAACATTGCCAGAACTTAATGTATGAGGTGTATCAGCTTAGTCTGTTTAGCAAGATGAGTAAATAAAGTTTATTACTGCGATTCAAAGTACATGAAATATGAAAGTAAGCAATAAAACATGTTTTATGAAAATTACTGAAGAAGAAGAAAAGTGGAAACTTTTCTTCCAGACACATTTAGTTTGTTGGTTGTTTGTCTCCCAAAATGAATGTTGTACTTCTATCTGTTCATATTTTAATAATTTAAATTATTTAAATAATAAACATAAATAACAGAGATGAACTAAAAACATTTTCTCTCCATTATTACAAAATTTATATAAATTGAAATATATTGAATGTATATTATTTTTATTATTATTATTATGTACATACTGTCACTGACTGCTTTGAAGAGGTGAGAAGTAACTCACATTTACTTTAGTAACAGTTATAAAAATAGTTCAGTAAAAGTACTTAAGTACTTTTACTTAAGTAATATTTTTTAAAGGAACAGTACTCTCAATAGGTTAATAGTTCCCCTACTCCATCCAGTAAGTAAGTAACTCTCTAGTTACTTTACTGACTGAAGAAAAATTTTTTAAAAATCACCAGAAACGTATAAATCTACAGTTTTTGTTTGGACAAGTAAATTTTTATAGTATTTTTTATATGCTGTGTCATTGGTAGGTCAAATTAATGTACAGTAAACAGTAGTATGTATTACTGTATGTATTACTATCAGTGGAAGTACTTTATTCTCACATAATATGTACTTTACCTTCTATAAGTATTGTTTTCATGAACTTTATGTTGTGATCAGAATATTTTTTTTATAATCTTTAGAATACCAGGATTTGCAGACAACTTTTTTTTTCTTGTCTGATGATCAATTTAAACACATTAAATCAGACGTTCTGATCAAACAGTTACTCGGTATTGAGTCGCCTTTACAAACACTTTTAACTGTTTGGATGTAGCTTACTTTTCTACTTGGCTGAAAATGTATCAAAGTTTTGATTTTCTGACTTGAGGATCATTTTTGGGCGGGTCTGTCCATCCGTCTAGTGGAAGGAAACCCGTCATTCTTCTAAGAGCCTCTTTCTTATTTCTCCTCTTGTATCTCTTCCACTTTCTTCAGCTCTGGTTGCTTAGTTTTCAGGGTTTCATATTCTTCCTTTTGGATTCCTGCTGTCTTCAGAGCCTCATAACCGCCATCTCCTCCCGACGCTACGTTTTCTCCCAAAGTATGGTAAACTTCGTCTTTGCCTTCCTGTTTCGTCAGTGCTTCGTATTCGCCACCCGTCTTCTGTCTGCCCTCTGGTCCAGGTTGAAGTGTGTCGTATTCACCCTCTTTCATTTGCCTCACGTTTATAGCCTCATAATTGGCATCCCCTTGCCTCATCGGGACTTGCTCGTAAATGTCCACTACAATAATAAAAGAGAGAAATGTGACGGTGTGTGTTAGCAGAATCGTAAATGGCTTGTACCTCTATAGCGCTTTATCAAGTCAGAACTGAAGCTGCAGGTAAAGCGCTTTGCCCAAGGATATGACGACGGAGGCGACCGGACCGGGAATCAAACCAGCAACCCACTGATTACAGTCTGATCTCCTACCACCATCACCACCATCGTCAAAAAGTGCAAAACAAGAAGACTGGCACTTACCTCGCGCATTTCTCTTGTTATGCCACTTATAAAATGCCACGCCAAAAATGAGCAATCCCAACAGAACGATGAAAAACAAGATCCCAATCACCAGTCCATAAATACTGCGATTATCTGAAAAAGAAACATGGAACATCAGCATATGAAAGAATAGCCACGTGTAGGGTATAGCACAGTTTCATAAAGATGGGATTTTCATGGTCAAACTCCTAAAGCCTCCTGAGATGGGACTGTCAACTTGGAAAGTCAAAGTTGCTGAGTTTAATTTGCAAGTGTAGTAATACTGCATTCAGATCCAAAGCAGTTTGAGTGTTAGGTGCGACTGGTTTACATGCAACGTCTATGTGGATGTTCGTCTATGGCGTGATGAGAAGTCTGGCAGCACGTTTCTCATTTGAAATGTTTTGAGAATCTGATGCTCAACTGATGCTGGAACTGAACTTTTACCAATCAGTAAAAGGGCCAGATACTCACTGGCCTATGTGAATAGCATAGCAGTTGGATGTAATTGGTGTCCTGCCAGGAGACGTAGGCACCGACGCAGATCAGCAGGTTGTCAAACTGGGTTTTGTGTGCACACAGCTAGGTGGTGAAACAGAGGCGTACTTGCTTTCATGATCTAAAGCCAAGACACACACTCAATTTTTCACCCACCATTGTACAAAGAGATTCCTTCCAATGCGCATCAAGGGCAATTCTGACACTTGTTATCAAGCATCTGACATGTGAAATGTGTTTGGTCTGAACGCAGCATTAGATGTTGTTTTCAGCGTCCATCAGCATTGTTGCTAGCTCCTCAGTGAGGAGAGTAGCTATCGACTAGAAGACACTAATTTACACTATCGTCTAGTTTGGACGATTGACCTCTGACGATTAACTCGCTTAGTTCACTGAGCAGTTTACTATTTACAGTAAACTACAAGATTTGCAGCTTGGGGGATGTTTGCAGGAGGAAGCTGGTTCATAAGTAGATACTCACATGTCACACTGTTGCTGGGTAAAGTCCTCATGTTGCCCAAAACAGCTCTGCAGTGGTAAGTACCGTCACAGTCTGGATGCTTGTTTTGACCGAGCATCGTCCAGGAGTTACCATTTTGCTTGTAGTACATGTAAGACGTGACTTGCTCCTGTCTAACACATGATGGACAGGAGCACCCCATGGTGTCAGACAGCACCGCTCGGATGGGACAAACTGGAACAGGCAGAACGACTCCGTTACTGCTGGGCCAAAAGTTATTCAAACCTCACAGCAAATGAAATTTACTGGTAAATATAGAAATTCGTCAGCTAATTGCAATACTTAAGTGAAACAAAGAACAGCCTAGTTAAAATTTATTTGACAAGCATTTTATCCAAATTTGATGTTTTGGTGTCCAGGCCTGTACTCCAACATCTGCACCACTACTGACCCGAAAGCACAAACGATGTCAGCTTCTGTTTGGGTACAACTAAATATAAAAGCCAACGGTGTTTGGGTATTTTTTTTCTGTCGATTGGTTTTACAGTTGATTGGAGCTGATAACATGTTCACCAGATCAGAGCCAGACGAAGGAAGCTGATAAAAAGAGAGCCCAGTTAACAGCAACGGCTTTCAGTGGAGCATTGACTGCAGCTTCCAGAGGGAAGAACAGCTGCTAGTCTCCTAGTCTGATTCCAGTAAAACTACTTAGCAGGGAACGGCAAACTGTAAATACATGATGTTGGTCATACGTAGAACAATGACATTCAGAAAGGGACAGCTGAGTTTACATACCATGGACAGGTAAATCCTGAACATCAGAATCGTATACATGTGGATCGACTGTCTGGTCCTTGTATCTGTACGTGGCTTTACACTTATATCGCCCCACCTCAGCTTTAGTAACTTCAGGGATATTATATGTATTTCCATGAACGCTCTTGGTGACGATGTTCTCTTTGTAGAAAACAGATTTGGTAACTTCCTTTGTTCCCCACACAAGACATTTCAGGGTCATTTTCTCTCCTGCTATTGCAGGGAACGGATACATTTCCAGAGTCACTTCATTGTCTGAAAGACAGTTAAAATAGAATTAAATGAAAGAAGAACATTTTAGACCAAAAATACTCCACCATTTAAAGTTTGTTTGGGAATTATTATTTTTGCACTGGTAAAGTTTAATAGTATTTGGAGTGGCTAATGCTGCAAATAGCTAAAAATCTGTGAATACTGGAAAACATAGTTATAACTGCCTATTTTATAGTTCAAAGGTCAAAAATACCTTAATATGCATTGATATGTTCAGTGGAAACCGTTTTAGCACTATCACAGAAGTTAATATCTATGGCTTTCCTTAGATAGCTATTCATATCCAAGAACTTCCTTGCCTACGGTCCTGGGGGTTTACCAATCAGCGCCAATAGCGTGTCCAGTTGCATTGCACCGCAGTATTTCACCTTCGCAAGCAGAATTTTACTTTATGACATTTTAGATATGCTCTATGAAAACTCTGACTAGGCAAATCTGCAAATACTTCACAGTTACCTTCCACAGAAAAACCCTTGAATAGGTGGGGATCCACTGTAGTTTTTTAGTTTATTTAGAGGTTGGTGGGCCAGACTTTCCAAACTGACCAGACTAAACCAGGCTTTTTTAAAGCCATATATTGGCATGAAGTTGATATGAACCTTACCAGTAGTCTTGAGAACAACTTGGTTACTTCTGTCCTTTGTGCCGTTCTTTTCACACCAGTAGATGGACTCGGGTACTATCAGTGGAGCAGTTTCAAAGATAAATGATGTTGGATTTGTGTTGTTCAATTTCAGTTGAACTCTTCTCGTGGTGTTTCCCCGGTTGACTCTGCAGCTCCATCCCTTCAGTCCTTCATCGTTTGTAAGCTTCAGCACAACATTGGCGTTCCTGCGCATCACTGGCTGGCCTGTTGCGATGCCAAGTGATGCGATGGGAACGTATTCTGTGTTGGACACAAACACATTCAGCATAACAATCACTGAACTATTTATCTGCCATCTTTGGAAGTTTGAGCTCCGTATTTTCATCTGTATTTTTACCAAGAACTTTTAAGTCGAAGTCATCACTTCTTTGGTCGTTGATTGTACAGTTATAGATTCCTGAGTCAGTGGAGGCAGCAGCTGCTATCTTCAGGGTGTTATTCTGCATTTTCAGGTTGCCATTAAAATCCCAGGTTGCTGTGTTCCCATTCTGATCACCATCACAGTGCAAGTAAAGCAAGTCTCCAGTGAAGATCTGTGTCAGGTAGGGAGTCATGGATACTAAGGATGCAGAGGATTTAAAAATCAGAGCGTTATTATCACCATGAGGAAGCAACATGGAAGATCTGTCAGAAAACTGGATTACCTGTTGGTTTCTGCTCAGTTCGCACCAGGAGAGCAATCAGTGCTGCAATGGATCACAATTAAGTTAATTTGTTGTCAGTAATCAAGCACATTTCTGATCAGTTTGGAAGTATTTCTTAAACTTGCGCTGAAATTAACTTTGAAAACGGAATAGAAATATTATGTTTGATAGAAAGTTTATCAGTAAAAAAAAACCTTTTGATAATTTTTTTCATCTGCTTGTCATCTTTATAACAGAAAAAGACAATTATAAAACAAACTACATATTTGGTTACATTTTGCACCTTTAACAAATAATACACCTAAATGCAATTATATAATAAATAAAAATTACCAGTTGGTTTTAAGTCTCCCAACAAACTAGCATTTGTTTAAATATTTTCACGTTCAGGTAATCAAATGTTAAAAGTAAGAAAAATAAAATCTGGTATTTAGATCTGCATTATTTATTTAAAACATAGAACTGAGAATCATAAAATGACTTAAATTTAGCTGCTCTGCTGCTCTGCTTTTGTGTTTGTTTGTTTTTTTAACCTTATTTTGATGTAGCTTTATTCAGAAGGCTAAATAAAGCTACCTGCACAAAAAAACAAAACAAACTGGAATTAATTAATTTGAAAAGCAGATGAAAAAGCTTTTGTGGGAAACTAAAGTTTCTAAATAAAAAGATATTCTGATGTTCAATAAATACATATTGGAGGTTTTTTGTTAATTAATAGATGTTTAATAAGGACGCACGGATTGTTGGGCACCAGTTTCTGTCAATTTCAGCGCTTGGCGTTCAGCCGACCGTGACGATCTGGTGGGTTGGTTTCATGTGAAATCAGCCTTATCCACCGATCTTATCTACCATCGCAAAGGTCTGAAAGACGGCCGATGTCATCTTGTAGTCTTTTAATTTTTGAGAGAGGCCTGAAAAAAACCCACTCCCCAGTGGGTAAAATGAAAGTATTTGGGTACTTTCACTTTGCACCACAAGGAAACCTAAAACTCTCAACACTTCATGCTTTAGGTTTGTATGTTAGTTTTTCCTCAACTGACACCAAACCTGTTATTAAAAGCAAAATACTGCAAAGCACTTTGTTTTTGACAAGAGGCTCAGAACAAGTTAGTTTGTTTTTTAATATGAAAAATTAAAGGAATTGAATTATTTCTAATACACTGAAGAAAAATATAAACGCCCGTGTCAAATCTCCAGCTGTTGCTCATTTTGTCTGATCACCCAGTGGACATGACCCACTGAGTAAAACAACAGCTCACTAACGCTCGCTGACAGGAAGTTGGATTAACAATTATACACAGATCAAGAGAAATATTACTTTAGTACGATAAAATGTCAGCAAACACTCATTTACAGTTGTTACCTCCGGTGGCAACAATTTATGACATGGGGTGTTTATATTTTTGTTCAGTAAAGTTTACTTAGTTTAGTTGTTTGGACAAAAATGCTGTAAATTTTTGATTTATATTTGATAGAACTGCCTGGAGTTCAGATAAAACAGGCATTGTCTAATGTTTTCCAATGAAATCAGAACATTAGAAGCGTATTCTGACCTTGCAACAATTAAATGTTAATTATGTTTAAAAAATGGCATGTCGGGTTTTTTAAAGACTGGTTGACCAGAAAATGCAATAGTTGCACCCTGTAATTTATCTAATTTATCTCAGATAAATTAACCATTCTTGGTTTTGCTGCAGCAGGAAAACACTGAGAAAGTGAGAAACGTTGCTGTTTCTATATTTGTTGGTTTAGAAATGCTTTAAGGGAAACGATGAGTCAACAATAAAACTGAACTGACTTGAAGTGAAACTGAAGGCAGAATCTTAAAAACTTTTGTTACTCATTAAGTAAAAATAACACCAGCCAAACCAGTAGGAAGTGAATGTTTAGAGATCAACTGGTATCGATCCGATAACGGCTCCCTGCCTTACCTGCCAGGAGCAGCAGTTCTCGTCCACCTGTCATCGTTCCAAACAAATCAGACGAGAAGTCAGCTCATCCGCCGGGCGCTGAGAAATAACCTCAGTCCAACAGAAGAGTCAAATATTCACTGTGTTGAGGAAGTTCAGCCCTAAGCCCACAGAGGCTGGAGGGTTGGAGCAAACACAAAATGCTGCAATGAGGAAACAGAACACACTTTCTGAATATTATTGATCACAATAATGATGATTATTATTAATACCAAATATGAGATGTTTCACATGTTAAAACCTCAGATAGTTTAAATCCGAATTGTCTGAGAAATTATTACTGCTAATAAAATAGCAGCAATGAAACCTACAAAGAGAGGCGGCAAAGCCGCCACTCAGCACGAACAAACGCAGCACAAACACGCAGCACAAACATTCGCTGAAGTCCTTAAAACTTCAACAATCCTCCTGCCTTTTAGGTGACAGATTAGCAAACCCTACTATGACTGTACATTGTAAAAAAAAACAGTCTCTAATTTACAGTAAAACGCTGGCTGCTGTGGTTGCTGGAATTTTCCCCTATAAATACGGTAACATTTTGGAAATCACAACTTCCAGTATTTAATGGTAAATTGAGGCGTTTTCACTCCACCGGGGCCTGCAGTGAATTTACCAACTTCTTCACAGAGACATTTAAAAAAGTCAATCTGCACATCCAGCCCTTAATCAAAGCTCTGCCCAGACATAACAAATGCAGAGAAAATAGCTGATTTTCAACAACTAATGCATAAAAAATGAGAAGATACTCTAAATCAGTGAAGCTTCTTAAGAAAGTCCTGCCTGTCATTTCATCTGATCGGATCCAAATAGTAAACTCATCGTTCTCATCAGCTGGTTTTCCCCCAGGCTTTAAAAACAGCAGTTATCAAACCACTGATTAAAAAACAACAATCTGCACCAATCAGAACTGCAGGCCGACCTCTGACCTCACATTCATCTGTCAACTTATTAAAAAAGCTGCGTTTGTTTTAATACTTAGTTTCTGAATGACGACGTAGTTCAGTCTGGTTGCCATGGTTACAGCATTACTCAGCTGGCCTAGTCAAAGTCTTTGGTGGGATCCATTTAAAGACAGAGTGGACGAACCACAGCGCTGGTTCTGCTGGACCTCAGTATCGATCATGACATATTACTGAATACGTCGTGGTTGCAGAGTTGGGTCGGACTCTCCGGTCCAGAACTCAACTGGTTCAGATCTCATGAAGAACTGGGTTTTCTTTGTTTCTATAGAAACATCACATGAGCTCAGATTACAACAATACAATTAGCTGCCAAGCTACGCAGATGACACACAGCAGGTGAGTCAGAACCCATCCAGAACCAGAAACCAGGCCTGATGTCTGGGTGGGGTGAAGGACTCAGACCTGAACCTTCAGACACGTAAAGACAGTTACAAAGTCGGCCTTCTGTCTCCTGGAGAACATCTCAGATGGTAGAAATGGATCTGGAGGAGCTTCAAGACTTTTTAATTAGTCGCCTCCATTTCATTTCTGTTTTCTAATAAGACAAAGTTTTTCTGCACCAAACGCTGAAAGGACAAGCAGACCTGAAACAGATCTGTCCTCTTCAGACCAACCATTTAATGACAACGACCTGCAAAGACATTTAAATGGGACGAAAAGGCAACAAAACATTCTAATAACTTACTGCCCTGACCTTTTCAGGTGATGCCACAATAAAGCCCAACATGCAGAGCAAACCGTCCTCAGTCTATCAGTGGTCTGTAATTACCAGTCAGGATTCTCCGTTTGGTTTTTCCTGACCAATCACACCGGGTCACGTTCTGAATAGTGGAGTAACAGAGCATGTTGTAGAACTCGCTTTATGATTTCTGGGACAAAACAACTATTTTAATCAAGTTCATGATCGGTTTTGCTTCATTTCCTCATGCTGGCCATTGATTAGTGATTATTTACATGTTTCTATGGAAACAGGTTGAGAATTGATTGATCCTGTCAGAAAGAAGATGTCTACAGATTAGAGTCAGAATCTGCATTTGCAAATCAAAACTTTCTGGTGTTTTTTTGTCATTTTTGAAAGGCTTTGAATCTAATAATCACAAAATGAAAATATAACCAGAAGTGATTCCTGATGAGCTAAAAGCAGGTAAACCACATGATCCAGTGGAGATCGTAGAGATCAGAATCTCCTGCTGTGACCTCTTTTCAACCTGCAAAAACGACAAATACGGAAAATTAAAACAGAAAAGGAAGTTCATTTTTAATGTAAAGTTATGAGTCAACTTCTTCATCTAGGCAAGAGAGCTGGCAATAAAGGAAACGCCGACAGTTTGCTGAGACGAAACGATAAAGCGGCGTATTCTTCGTTTATTAAGGCCGTTACCCTACTGTGATTTTATCAAATATGAAAATTGAGACGACATCATTGAGAAGAGGTCAGAGAGAAACCGAAGATCCTCGTTGTTTCAGAAACTAAACCTCCCACAGCTGAACCGTACCGAACCATCCCGACCCACAGAACCGCAATATTTTTACTTATTTATTTCCTTTATTTAACCAGGTAAACCTCATTTTCCAGAAGGACCTGGACAAAAGTCTGCAACACACAGCAACAAAATAAAACTAATGAATATGTTCACTAGTGTAAAACAACAGAAAACTATTTAAAAGCAGTGTCTTGTTTTTAAGAACTGCTCGAAATAAATCCAATGAAATCAGTTCTGACATCTCGAGTTCAGACTGGAGCTGATTCCAGGCTGCAGGAGCCAAAGCACCGAATGCCTGCTTGCCTTTTTAGTTCAAAATATACTTACTAGTTCGGTTGCTGGTTCTACTCCTGCCTGTGCCATGCACCGGTGGCTCTGGTGCATGGCAGCCTCGCCTCTGTCGGTGTGGCCCAGGGGAGCTGGGGCTACTGTCCAGTAGCTTGCCGCCATCAGCCAGTGGATTTAAAATGTGACCTCAGTCCTACGTGGACGACCCTCATCACCATGCAGCCACAGATAATAATTACGTAGAGGAGTGTTGCTACATCTTAGTATGCAAACCTTCTAGGATTTTCTTTCTTTGTGGTTGGTTCTTCTGCTTCTGAGATAAATGTGTTCATATCAATTACAACCTTCTAGAGAAATGACAAAGTAATTTACTTTATGTTACTGTCAGTTCAGACAAACCAGTTAGTTTCTGGATCTGCCCAACAACAAGTTACTGAAATAATTATAATGTATTCATGGCAAATGATTGATGATGCTGGTGTGGATTTTGTTTTCTTTTATCGTAATTTCTTTCTCTTCTCCACAGTTCTGAACGTCTCCAGTCCTAACATCATGTTTGTTCTTCACCGTTTCCATGGGATTATAGTGTAATTATAGTGTAAGTTCACATTATGTGATGCATCTAACTCAAGTCCCTGGAGCCTCTGCTTGGTTCTTTATAATCTGCAACAAGTTGAAGGCGTTACAGAGCAATGTGTTGCTTCAGTGCCTCTGAAAAGCTTCCTGTTTTTCATGGTTCTTCTTTTTCTGCTTGGTTTTTGTTGACTCAGCCCTCAGCTTATGCTCAGAACTATACAAAGCAACCTGACTGCCTCATCTCACACATCATGATGCAGCAAACGGAAGCATAAACTTTATTTCCTGCATCAAATCAAGGACACATGATGATCCTTCACCATCAGGCTGTAGACTGAATCTGAACTGCTTAGAAAAACAGTCTGAGTTCATAATTTGGTGATTTCTTCTGCAGTGCTTCTGATATGTGGATTGGAGCACAGATCTACAGAACAGGGCTGCAATCAATAGTTTTCCATGTAATATTCTCACATCGGCGTTTTATGCACAAAGCAGCAAAATGACAGAAAATGTTAAGCTTGTAGCTTCACTCAAAGACAAAAAATAAAAACATAATAAAAATATATTCAATTCAGTTTATTTCTATGGCGCCATTTTATACAAAGTATCAGTTCAATCACACACACATCCAGATGTTACCAAACATTTAAGCTCATGTTATTTTAAAGTAGTTTGAAAAGTTTTCTGTCTGAGGAGACTCAGCTTTGGGTCAGTGGTTCCTGAAACGATGTAGCGAGAAAAAACTCAAGCCGAGAATTAAAGAATAGACGGTAAACTTCACAGCATGAGAACTAAGCACTGTACAGTTATTTAAAGTGGTGTACTAAAATCAGAAATGTGAAGACTGCCGGTTGGTTGTGCATAAAAAACTGAAAGTCTAGCAGCTGTTGGGAGGAAGGATCTGTGACAACGCTCCTTTGTGCACCCAGGATGCATCAGCCTGTTACTGCAGCAGCTTCATGCATGGAAACAACCAGAGGTCTTCTGTGTCCTGCCAGGGTCAGAGGTCACCCAGGGACAGAGCCGGAGCTTTGTCCCTGGCAAAGGGACAAAGGTGTCCCTTTGCAGGTGTTAATAAAAGCGCAGCGGTTTGAGCTTGGAAAAAAAAAAAAATTAAAAAACAGGATTCTGGGAATGGTTTGGAACAGAATGTCAACATGAACCCAGAAACCTCTGCACTTAGAATGAGATTTGGAGAAAAGTTCCTTCAGGCTGATTCTGATGTTTATGCTCCTGCCATTTAAAGACACTCTGTGGTTTCGGTGTCAGATAAAAATTTTATTTTTGAATCCATCTTGTCAGCAGCTTCTGCTTTTGGTTGTATAAACAAGAACTGTTCAAACTCAGAAACCCGGGCAGAAACGAAGAAAGAACAAGTTCAGGTTTTAGTTCAACTTGTTTCTATGAATCTGAGTAAAAAGACAGGAAGCAACGAAACAGTTTAATGCGGAGAAATGAGACCTTTGGGGTTTTTGTTGCACTCCGTTTCAAACGAAAGTTAAAACTGAAGTTTTTACAGACACGATGTGTGTCTTCAAATCACCAGCTGGAAAAATAAATACATTTAGTGAGTTTATTACTGCAACTTTATTTAATCAAACTTCTGGCTGTTTCTTAATCATTTTGTTGAAGTACAAAAATCTGGCATTTGAGAGCCAATCAAAACTTTTTTTGTATAGTTACTACAACAGAAAATTAAAGTAAATTTCAAGAGTGAATCTGAAACTGAAGTATTGATTTTTCCATGCTAGCTGCATTTCTGACCATACGACTGCACAAACTGGAACTGTGAAAATAAATTTGCTTCATGAAAACATGAAGCAAAAAAAGCACTGGTGGAAATGACGAAGAAGACGACAGGAAGTGGTAGGAGGACGATGGCTCTGTGTCTTTTTAAATGATTTGTCGTGAACAAATTTTTCACATGTGATTTTAATTTTATTTCTTATTTAATGGAAAAACCACCATTGTGAAACAGTTTGTTTGGAATAGCCCTATTTTATTTTGGAATATTGACAACACTTTGTGCACATTTATGCTGAAAATGCACACTGTAAAAACAAAACATCAAGTTTTTTTTGTCTAACCTAAAGTGTAAATATCTAAAACAACTATAGGTTACATGTAACTTTTCAGCAAGACGTGGCTTGTTTTAAAGGAAAAATTGCTTTATATTGATAAAAAGTTAGATTTTTTATTTTTTTACTTATGGGAAAAATATCTCGTTATAAATGAAATAAGCCAACGGAGTTATAGGTTTTCCATCAATATTAAGAAATTATTGACTTATTTATCTTTCTGAAAAGTTATTTGTAAGTTAGTTCTGTCTTCTTTCAAGTGTGCTAAGATATTGGTTTTGTGTTTTTGCAGTGTACTGACTTGGTATCGATATTTTGGACCGATCTGGCGGTTCTTGCAGATCTGAGTATTTCCAGAGGTAAAAAGCAACTAAAAAAGTTTCAGAACCACTGATTCAAAGTTCATTTAATATAAATAATCTCACCGGAACATAAAGTAAGTAAATAAAACTTTATTTCTGTAGCTCCTTTCACAAAGGCATGACGATTGACGAAAACATGATTTAAACTAAATAAAGACCCTGCAGAGTCTCTCTGCCTTCATGACCCACTTTCCTCTCTTTGTTCAGCACCGTGTGTGTTAACAAGGCGAGGCGGGAGGCGGCTTTATTTCCCCTGGTGGAGGGACAGTGGGCAGGAACCCAGAGCGGGAACCGAGCGATGCAACCTTTAAAGAGCCGCAGCTACAAGAGCTGCTATCATGGCGCCCTGAAGAGGCTGATGTGCTGGATTCCTGTGTGTCTCTTGGCGGGCAGCAGAGTGCTCTGCTGCGCACATTAATGTGTTTAATTCAGCCTTTCACCTCCTCTTCTCTCTGAATGGGCCTTAAAAGCGAGGATGAGAGCATAAACGCTGCTCACCGCTGCAGTTCTTACATAAACCGCGTTGTGAGGTCACATGGATTCATTACTTCACTGAACGTTTAAGTACATAAACGGTTTGTTGATTATCTCACTGTTTAACTTTTAGCTTTGAGGTTTAAACGCTGATTTTTGAAGGGTTTGTGCAGAGCAGTGCTGGTGACGCGTTTCACCCAGAGGGTCACAGATGGTGCTGCAGCGAGACGTTGAGCTGCCACAAACAAACAGGCTTTACCGGGATTCATGAGGACTGCCAAGGATTTCAGCTGCAGAACAAACTACGCCAGCCCAGAAATCTCTTCTCAAGTCTTCATTCTGATTATTTTTTTAAGGGGCAGTTTTATGTGATTTCCAGGCATTTTATAGCACAAACAAGTAACTATGCTGCCTTCAGTTTTTATAAAAATTTGACTTAAAATTTTTTAAAGTCAAATATGACTTTAAAAAATTTTACTTCCTAATTTAACACCTTGAAATTGGGCCTCTGTCTCTTTAAAACTCCTGCTTTTTCTGAAGCTCCGCCTCCAGAAAGTCATCCCAACATGGCTCCTCTATTAACCCTTTAAAGTTTTTATCAGCGCTGCTCTGAGCAGCAGCTGCTTTAATGAGCTGTTTACTAATTGCTGCTGGCTAGTCTGAAGGAGCTGCATGGGGGCAGGTCGAAAATCTGCAAATTTCTGAAATGGATTTTATTTTGTATGTATCTCAGAAGTTTTCTAGAAAAAAGTTAGAAATTTCAGAATTTTAAAATTTTACATTTTTTGCCTTTTCAAAATCAAGACATTTCCGAAAGTCAAAAATTTGGGAATTTTCAAACTTGGAAACATTCAAATTATTTTCTAACACATTTCTGGACTTTTTAAACATTTTCTGACAGTAATGTCAAAATTTTAGTTTTTTGGCAGCGATGTGCTCCTATATGCTGTAATATGCTGTTGGACATTTACGATCTTGATGTGTGTCAGAATAAAAATGAGTTTCTCATTTCCCACTTGCAGTACAAAAATCAATCGGTCTTCAATTCTGGGACCAGCAGCTCATTCAGATTCTCTGCTTGGGTTGAAACACCTCAAAGCATCATAAATATTTTTAGAATGAATGTTTCAGTGAGATTTGCAGCACATTTTAACATGTTGAAAGGTAAATATTTGCAATATTTGAATTTTTAACCACTCTTAGATTTTATTTTTAAGAAGTTCTGAAAAATATGTGTCGTTTTTCATCCATTTTAAAATTCTGCATGATTTTTGTGTTGGTTTATGAGGCGCCAAGCTTACTAATATTTAACCAATCAAGTTAAATGATCAGATAATCAGTTCAGCTCAGAGGGAAGGAAAGGCTGCAGCCCTGCAGCAGTTTTTAAACACTTTATTTGTAAACTGTTGGGCCAATACTCATCTACAGTCTCATTTCTCTTGCTCTATGAACTTGTTTTACTTATGGATCTTTTAATGGAATTAATTATTTCATAGTATTGAACTATATTCCCATGACATGGAACAATAGGGCTCCTATTTACACTGCAAAAAAGGTTTTCACATTTTTGCAGTGAAAACCTTTAGTTTATTTCTCGGAGTCCTGCAGACTCCCTGCAGATGCAGCCACTCTGCTGCTGATGATCGACATCCTTCAAAACAAAAAATCTGAAAATTAAACATTGTTAAAGCATAAACTGAAAAGTTTAAGGTACCAGGTATTATAAAAAACATCCAGGTAGCCTGGCTGACCAAATTTAACCAAACTAATCCGCTCTGATACTGTAACATAACCTTAAAACAACGTATTTAAAACAAAACATATTGATTAGTGATTAGAAATGAGCTAACAAAAACTCATTAATAATCTTTAAAATTATTATATGTGAAAATAAAATCTTGTTTTCTGACAAAGTGTGTTTACTTTGTTGAAAAGTTAAAAGAATGAAAGTTTTCTGTTTTATTCCTTTTAATAGATTCTAAATAAATTTATTGGACAGAAAATGTCAGAAAAACTTTTAGAAAGGAGCAGAAATTCCCGTCACTGCTTACTGATGCATGTGGACAGTAAATTCACTTTAAGTTGTTTACCCACCGCCAGTAAAGCCAAGAAGAAGAAGAATGATCCCCATTAGCAGGGCTTTTTCCAGTTACTCTAATAATGTTCATAATAGAAACACACACAAAAGAAATCACTAAAATGCCAACATGTTGTAGCATCTTTTATAAACATAAACTTCATTTTCCAAAACCACTTTTCATTAGTTTAATACAGAGTTGGACAAATAACATGTAATATTCATTTTAGTTTCACTGCTGCGTGTTTTATGAAATAAACATGTTTCCGCCTCGTCGCTCTGCTGTAGATGATGGAGGGCGGCCATTTTGAAACAGGAAGTCAGCCCTCCAGTAACTGCTGGGAGTCGGAGTTGTTTCCGGTTCCCCAGTGGGAAGTTCGACTTCTGATGGTTTCCTGCGGATTTATCTGACTGGAAAGTCCAGAATAAACGTGTAACAATTTGTAACACCGGAAACAGAAATCAGAACGTCCTTCTTCTCTCCATCAGTTACATAAAAATATTCATCCTTTCCGATGCGACAGCATCTTTATGACGTTTGGATCTTTTTCAGCTCCAGGAGATCAGAGCAGCTGGTTAGTTTTTCTTTAATTGTAGTTGTGAGTTTCTGCTGTTGGGAAATAAAATCTTTAACCGCATTAGATTAAAAATAAAGACGGTAAAAGGTCAAATGAAGCTGCATGGTGATGATAGTGACGTCATTTCCCAGCAGAGGCCGGTTTGTTAAACCGCCTTTTACCTGCGGCGCCATTAGCATCGGCTAGTGCTAGCTTTGGTTAGCGAGCAAGAAAAATGATTATTTTGATCATGAAGTATTTTTATCCATTGTGAGGAACCAGAAACTCACCAGAGACACACCTGCAGTTTTTGTTAAATTTAATAAGTTTTATTTTGAAAATAATTGATTTGCAAGATTTTTTCTTTTGCATTGTTATATTTTTTAATTATTTATATAGATGGTTTTTATTTTAATCTTTAAAATACCAACACTTCACATAACTTTATAATTTGATTTGTCTGAATTTGTTAAATATTTAATGTTTTGATCATTAATTAGTACTTGAATCGCCTTTTTACCAAATACTTTTACGTATAAATATTGCCACCATCTTCTGGCGAGACTTTTTGCAATATTCATGTTTTTAGATGAACGTGTGAATAAAGTCTCAGAATCGCTCCGTTAGAAAATAAATGCATGGATCATTCAGCTTGACCTAAATATTTCTCATTTTGTAAACCAGGTCACAGGTTGGTTAGAAATGACTAATTCCTACCCAGTTTTTGGGCTAATAACCTGGTTTTATGCTGACCCATTACCCAGCACTGCCTGACTCTGGTTAGCAGAGTAAACCAGCAACAATAAAAACAAACATTTTTATTTTACAAATACCTCAAAGCTTCTTAAGACCACAAAGTCACCAAATCTGAACAGGAAGTGAATAAATGAGCAGGAAACATTTGACAGGATGAATTTAACTGATTGATGGAGCGACTCAAAAAATGAGAGAGAGAGAGACAAACAGAGAGAGAGAGAGAGAGAAAGGGAAAGAGAGAGAGAGAAAGGGAAAGAGAGAGAGAGAAAGGGAAAGAGAGAGAGAGAGAGAGGGATTCGGTGGAGCAGAGGAGTTGAAAGAGTGTGTGAAGGAAACGCTGTGCAGCTCAGGATGCTCCCTAGAAGATGAGAAAATGTGATCTAAAACACTTTTTCCTCCTCGTCTCTCAGATCCCGCTTCGGTTTTTCCGTCTTTTTGTGTTTCATCAAGACGAAGGTTGAGGACCGGGAAGGAGCTGCGACCCGACCAAAAGGTATTGTCTTTTTTTCTGTTCATTTACGACCTTTAATCAGCTGGAGTTCACAGTAATGCAGAAGATGAAAACAGGAGAAAGTTATTCTGGAAACGGAGAGAGCAGGAGATGCTCATGTCGTCCCTTGGGGTCGGCTTCACATGTTTAATGGAGGTGTGGAGGATGAGCAAAGTGGGGCATGGTGGGGGTGATCACACTGAAAACTCTGAATTATTACCGGGTTTCACTCCAGAACCTCCCCACCAAACACCAGTGGGTTCTACTGGATCCACTGGGCGGTGTCACTGGATCGATCCCACAGAAATGAGACTTTATTCTTCTGGATTTGACTTTACAGTAATTAAATCCCTGGTGACGAGTCAGGAGTTTGCATCATGTTGGTTACAAATCATAACTGAGTTTTCATTCAACACAAAGCAGTTTATGACCCAATAGTGGAAAAAGGAAAGGAATGTGCAAGCAGGTTAAACGCTCACTAAGCTTCTCCTCTGATGGTTGTTTTCTCCAAAAAAAGCACAAAAATTTCTATTATTTTACATAAAATCTGTAGTAGGAAGAACATTAGCTGAAGCTGTGGTGATTCCTGTTCTGGTCCCCAGAAAATGTTCCTAGAGGTATAAAAATTATACATTTAAAAAATGATGAAGTAGAATTTTATTTATAGAATCACTTGTTCTTATTTATTCACTGGGTTTTTCATTCATGTCTTGATGGAAGAAGGTGACTCTGTGCTTTGAACGCTCCAGGGGCGCAGCCAGAGGGTTTCAGGGGTGGCCATGGCCCACCCTTCCTTCCCCTCTTGGGGGCGCCGCAGTTAAAAAGTGAAATAGAAAACTCTCCACTAATTTAAAGTCACAAAAACATCATCACATTGTGATGTTACGTTAAAAATAATTATTATGTTTGGGCAGTAAGTCTGACACACAGATACATGTGCTAACAGAGGTGGACTAAAAGCTGATTCTCTCGGCTCAAAATAAAATAAAACTGTAAATATCTTTGTTGTTGAGCTAATATGTCAATTAATTCAATAATTTACCAGGAAAAAAAAGAAGTTTTGGAATTGAAAATATTGCTTACTTTGTCAATTTTTCATTAAAATGTGGTTAATTTCAGGTCCTGCAATTAACTTGATTAAAAGTTTAAATCGAGTCCGGCCACTATTTTATATATAAATGAAAAAAATAGAAATCAATCGTGAATAACTGTCTAAAATCAATATTTGTTTACTTTCAAGTGAATTCAAAGAAACGTACTTCTGACAATTTGACCTGTTTGCCAAAACGTCTTATGGATGTTTGGGAGCGTAAATGTATTTATTTGTTGCTGCCAAAAAGCTTTTCAATCCAAACAGAATTTTATTCTGGTAAAAAAAAGTATAGTTGAGAGGAAAAAGTGTTGGAACTGGGAGGTGAGACGACCCAAACGGGAACTCATCAACACCTCCTGCCTGCTTGCAGCTTGCAGCTCGTCAGCTGCTGCAGAAGGTGGAAATCTCACACGTCTGCAGAGACAAACGGCACGTTCTCACCGACCCGGCCGGTCGCAGGCCCGGCAGAACCGACCCGGTTACGCCACCTCTCTGCACCGTTTCATCATGTGACGCATAATTGACTGAACTTCACAGGAGCAAAAGCAAAATGAACAATACTTTAACAGCACAGCCTCTGCTGGAGAATTGGACCGTGGGGAATTAATTTGGGAAAAGCAGCAAACAAAATGGGCAATTTGGAGCCGAGTGAGCAGAGAGAGATTAATGACTTCCTCACAACACGGAACAATTGATCACAACGGAGCAAACAGAACCAGGAGAAGACGGGAGGTTCAATGAGACGTTGAAAATTTCAGTTCAGTCCGCCTTAACCAACTCCAGTCCGCTTTAACCCGACTCCAGTCCGCTTTAACCCGACTCCAGTCCGCTTTAACCCGACTCCAGTCCGCGTTAACCCGACTCCAGTCCGCTTTAACCCGACTCCAGTCCACTTTAACCCAACTCCGGTCCGCTTTAACCCGACTCCAGTCCGCTTTAACCAACTCCAGTCCGCGTTAACCCGACTCCAGTCCGCTTTAACCCGACTCCAGTCCGCTTTAACCCGACTCCAGTCCGCTTTAACCCGACTCCAGTCCGCTTTAACCAACTCCAGTCCGCTTTAACCCGACTCCAGTCCGCTTTGACCCGACTACAATCCACTTTAAAAAACTCCAGCCCGCTTTAACCCAACTCCAGTCCGCTTTAACCATCTCCAGTCCGCTTTAACCAACTCCAGTCCACTTTAACCAACTCCAGTCCGCTTTAACCCGACTCCAGTCTGCTTTAACCAACTCCAGTCCACTTTAACCATCTCCAGTCCGCTTTAACCCAACTCCAGTCCGCTTTAACCCGACTCCAATCCTCTTTAACAGAACTCCAGTCCGCTTTAACCCGACTCCAGTCCGCTTTAACCCAACTCCAGTCTGCCTTAACAAACTCCAGTCCGCTTTAACCATCTCCAGTCCGCTTTAACCAACTCCAGTCCGCTTTAACCAACTCCAGTCCGCCTTAACCAACTCCAGTCCGCTTTAACCAGACTCCAGTCCGCTTTGACCCGACTCCAATCCACTTTAAAAAACTCCAGTCCGCTTTAACCCGACTCCAGTCCGCTTTAACCAACTCCAGTCCGCTTTAACCCGACTCCAGTCCGCTTTAACCCGACTCCAGTCCGCCTGCTTTGAAATTCCAGTTTGTTTGGAAAGGTGTGAATGCTAATTGAACTCTAATCTGAACTCTGGTCTGACTACACAACTTTATTTTGGTAAATTTAGAACATTACAAAAAAAAGAAAAAAGAAACAAATTAAAAGATCATTTTACAAACTAATAATTTACCAAAAAAGAACTGGGTACTTCCATATCCTATTCATATACTCAGCCAGCAAGCTTTGATATTTAATACTGGATTCTTCGCCAACGCTTCTGATTTTTAAAGAATAATAATAGAAACGTACACTTTATTGTAAATGACTTTAACAGCTGGTATACAGATGGAAAAGATGAGTATTCTGGGGCATTCTGGCTAAATACAACCAAAGCTAACATGCTAGCCTAGCGCTAGCAGCAGAAATGGCTCCTGGTCTTTAGCTTAAAGAAAAATCCTCCAACACTAAAATCTGACGCCTCCATCTTGTTTCCATCTGGTGAAGAAGGAAGTTGCTCTCAGTGTCTTCAGAGGTTTTTGTGTCGTTTCCTTCAGTGGTTGTTGGTGCAGCGCCCCAACAGGCCAGGAGGGGAACAGGTTGGTTTGGGTCAGAGCCACAGCAGTTGGGTGTTGGAGTCCAAATCTACCGCACTATCAGGTGTGAAATCTTCCTGATCAGGCATAGAAGAGCACATCGCCCCAGAGGAATCTGTGGTTTGTGATTTCCACCACAGCAGCCTTGGTGTTTCCGCTGCAGTCTGTCATCTGGCTGCCTCGGCCTGTTTCTGCATCGCAGCAGAAAGACCAGCAGTCGATAACCAGCAGCAGACGTCAGGCCGCCGTGTCCTCCACCAATTCTCCCGGGGTCGAAGACAACATGGCGTCCAGCTGAGGAGACGTTTCCCTGACGGCTCTGTGCTGCAGGAGTCCGGCTCCGGTCCGATCGCTGCAGCTAGAAAACATGCAAGAACCACAGAAATGTTCCCAAATCACCCACAGGAGCAGTAATCCGGGAGCTGCAGCCTCAAAACTGATTGTCACGCACAAAACATATCAAAACAGGCTGTAATTTATGGAAAACATTGCAGAAAATGTGCAGAAAGGAAAAAGTTTTTCTTCATCTGATTAAACAATCTGCAGAGTAAATATTTTTTTTATTCTAACGGTTTTGTTATGATCTTGGAGCTGCATGCTTTATATTATTACATATGGAAATGTGTGAAGCTTTTTTCTGTTGGACCGTTTTAAAGTGAAAGTTGAATGTTTTCGGGTGAAACTCGTTGACATGAAGGGTGGATGATCTGTAACGAGTCCTGCTGACACGCTGCTGCCGTGTGTAACAGCTTCCATTAGCCACTTGTTGGCGTCTGTCCCTCCGCGTTACCGTTAAATCTCCGGACAGGGAAGGTAAGTGAAGCTGTCACTGGTGGACACGCTGGAGGTGTGTGTGTGTGTGTGTGTGTGTGTGCGTGTGTGTGTGTGTGTGTGTGTCTGGCTGGTCTGTCAGCTGCTTTGTTCGTACGTTCGGTTCAACGTTTTGTGAGATAAAATCTGGATCTGAACCTCCATGTTCTTCATTTATTGTTATAAAGGTGATGGTGACCTTTGAACTCTGTTTAAAGGAGACTTCAAAGCCCTTCCTGTCACATCATTTTGTATTCAGTAAAATTAAAATATTTGCTAACTCATAAAAACTTGGAAAAATAGAATTTAATGTTCATAGCCTTTGAATAAGCCTAGATAAAAAATCATAGGAGTTTATATCACAATTGACATGTGATCAGTATCGATAGATAATACATTTTATAGAATATTCACTGAACTCCAATCCAGAACCGCATGGCATTCTGGGAGATTTAGAATAAAGGCTTTAGCTGCTAAAACTCTCACAGCTAGCTGAAGTTGGTGGCATCAACTAACTCCCTCTTTCTTCGGTTGCCTAGCAACAACCTGCTGGGTAACAGGAAGCTTCAAGTTTCCCCACTTTGTCTCAAAACTGCTAAAAAATAAAAAACCGGATAAAACCGGAAACGCGATGTCACCAGTTTGTATTTCAGATATTTAAAATAAAAAAAACTAATCGATAATTATCTATATCGACCAATATTAATTGGTCAAAACTCTTATTGTGAAAGGTTTTTCTGCCATATTGTCTTTTGAACTTTGTAATATTTGTCACATTACAACCACATAGCAATGTTTTAGTGGGACTTTATGTGATTTAACATCATAGTGAAGCAAAAGAACTTGGATGCATAATTTTCACATTTTCTTTGAAAAAACTAAATCTGAAAAGTGCGTCTTGCAGTTCACCAATTTGTAAAATAATTTTTTCAGCAATTATATAACTGCAACTTTGTGTACAGTTTTAAGTAAATAATTTGTTAATATTGATTAAATAGTTCTAGGTCCCCTTGCAGATGATTTGATTATTTCACTTATAACTAGTAAAATGTTTTATAAGTGAAATAATCTGCCAGTGGAACCAGAACTATTTAATATTATTAACTTGAAACAAGCTTCTGTTTTCTGCTGAAGTTACCTGTTAGTGTAACTGAACACTAGACAGTAAATACTTGGTCAGATTTAGTGTTTTGCAGTGCATTGATGCGTTTTCTCCCTCTGGATCTGTATTTGGGACACATTCATAGGAAACTTGTAAACATGGTGCAAAGTGGCTTCATTTCCCTTCTATAGATCCAAAGTAAACGATAGAAGCGAGTGTGATGAGTTGTGATTGGGTGTTTTCAGCTCTGGAGCTGCAGGATCCATGTTTACGTGCAGCGCGGCGTTAAAATAGAGCGGGGACGTTGGATCATAAATCTGTGTTGCTCTCTGGTCTCTGGGCCCTTCCAGCCCAGTTTAGCCCAACGAGGCCCTCAGTGCACATCCAACCTGACCCAATTAAATCCAGAGTAAGGAGGAACCGTAGCCCACTTTGATCAGATGCAGACCAAGCTCAGGGAAACTCTGATGCAGCTACTCACGATGATTTAATCTCAGCGCTTCTGACAAACCTGAAAAAGCCTGAAAGCTGCATTAGCAGTGAGTTTCTGGAGGTGGCAGCATAATGACTGGGGCTCTCGGCTCTCCGTGGCGTGAAGCTTCGTACATGAATCAGCAGGAACTGAGATGAAAGCAGCAGATATTAATGAATGAAAATGATCTTATTTACCCATTTAGCTGGTTATTAGCATGGTTAGCATGTCTGTGTTTGATGAGACGTTCAGAGGAAACTGAATCTGTTTGGACAGATAAATCCTCTGGTTCCTTTGTGAATTCACCAGTAAACTGAATAAAACTCAAACATTTCTCCTGATTTGACCAAATATTGATTTAGTTATGGATCAGAAAAGTGCAACAGATCGATGGGGCCAGGCTGAGAAAAAGGTTTATTACAGTTTGACTTTATTTTTGCAATATTTATTGTCACATGACTTCATTCTGGTAAAATTACAACTTCATTCTCAGATTATCATGAGATACGACTTAATTCTCATAATATGGTTTTATTTTTGTGATATAAATAATAGTATTTTCTGGTAATACTACCACTTTATTCTTGTTACTTTGACTTTATTATCTGAGGTTTTTCTCGTTTTTACAACTTTATTTTGACATAACTTTATTCCTATATCACAACTTTATTCTGCTATTTTATAACTTTCATACCATATTTTTGGGATATTATGACTTTATTTTTCTAAAAGATGCGTAGTTGTACAACTTTATTTTGGTAATATTTTAACTTTGTCATATTATTTTATTCTCATATTACAAATGTATTCTGATAGTAGGACTTTGTTTCTGTTTGACTTTATTCTCATTCTATATTTTGGTTATATTACGACTTAATCTAAATGTATTGTTATAAGCCTTCTGTTAATACTTTTATTCTGGGAATATTAGGACTTTATTCTCGTGTTGTTTCAACTTTATTGTCGTACGATTTTATTCTTATGATAAAACTTTGTATTCACACAACTTTATTCTGGTAATATTACGACTTTCATATTATTTTGATTTTAATGTTGTACAACTTTTTTTCTCAATATTGTGACTTTATTTTCATAATATTTTATTTTGGTGACATAACTTTACTGTACAACTTTATTCTGGTATTTTCTGACTTTATTCTCATACTATTACAAATTTATTGCCGCATGACTTTTCTGTTCGTTAAATTTGACTTTATTCCTGAAATCTAAGTGAAAGTCGTAGCCTAGCCGTAATGCTGAATCATAGGAATGTGAATCATTGAGAGTCAATGATTCAACAGTAAAACGTGACAAAATTCACAAACAGAATTTTGAAAGGTGAAAATTTTCAGGTTTTAGTCATAATGCTACAAAATTATTCATAACCTTTAAATTTTAAAGTCACATTTCGTCACATTACAACCTCGGACTCAAGCGAAAGGCCGATGGCGTATAATACTGCGTCAGAGCGCCCCCCCCAGGCCGATGGTTAGCGTTGCATTGTTCATATGGCGGTGCCTCGGTCCGCCCCGGGTCGGAGTGTTGTGGCGCTGCAGGCGCTCCGAACGCGGCGGACGGCTGCAGACCCAGTCAAACGCAGCGAGATGGAGGACAGATCTTGGCCGCTCCACTTTTGCAGGATGTAAAAGTGGGACAATCTGTTCCTTGGATGATCTCCAATTCTACTTTCCGGGGACCGATACACTGAAAATATATCTATACACAAGCTCTGTCCTACATTAGAGGAGAGTGAGGGAGAGACTGACAGAGAGAAGTGACAAGTTAAAGGTCTTCATGGCGCATTGTCCTGGGCTGAAGACAGGCAGCGTAATGTTTCAGCAGATCATTCAATGAAAGGAAAGCAGACATTACTTTACATTAAATTACTTTACCTCACTTTGACCTCTATGTGGGGAAGATAAAGAACGGCAATGTGTAGAAACAGGAAGTGGAGTCACTGTTGATCGTTTCATAAATCAGTGATGTCCAAACGTTTTTCCATTAGAGCCAAAAATGTCTAGATAAGCTTACTTAACGGCCACATTTTGTTCTTTATTAAAGCTGAACTGTCTTGACATTTTAGGTTTTTTATTTGTTCAATAATATACTAATTAACAATATTTTCATGAAGAATAGGAGTCTCATTTTTGTAGAAGACGAAATTCTCCAAAAAGGTAGAAATTTCTACAAGTTGTTGATCTAATTCAAACAATAGTAACTGAATTAGATCAATCATTATTGATGTAATTCAACCAATAAAGGCTGAATTAGATCAGGATGTCCAACGTTATTTTCCTCTGGCAAATATTATTTGCAAACTACCTCCATTCCTTCTTCCAGTCGGCCATGTTTGTTTACGCTCGTTTCCCGTCTCACATCTGAATTTCGGTGATTCAGTCCTGCAAACATTTTAAGTTTAGCTGCCACTGTGTGTTTTGGCTGGATGGGACTGGATACCTGCTACATGTGGGCCCATTCAGGGTTTGTGAGAGCAGCATCTTATCAAATAAAACACACGGCGCCACGAGGAGCTGCAGTGTCCGGTGCAGTGGTGAGAATTCGGGCACATAGAAAAATGAAGAAGTTCACTTTTGGCTGAGAAAGTGATGATGATGTTCAGGGACCAACAGCTGGGATGGAGATGCGGTTGCTGCAGAGAAAAGCAGCTAAATTAGGACAAATGAAGTCCTGCTTCTATGATTTCTGAGGGAAGTATTTCAGGAGGTTAATTACCCCAGTTATTATAGTTTCCAC
Source organism: Poeciliopsis paucimaculata (assembly GCA_903067055.1). NCBI lineage: Eukaryota > Metazoa > Chordata > Actinopteri > Cyprinodontiformes > Poeciliidae > Poeciliopsis > Poeciliopsis paucimaculata. The sequence continues at coordinate 103,254 of CAEGAD010007773.1, read as the reverse complement.
ACAACTTATTTCTTCCTTTTCTGATGTTACAGTTTCATTTGGCCTTCAGTCTCTCCTTCCTTTCTACTGCTGTAATCCCCTTTCTGCTTGAACCTGACTACTCTGTTTTATGCAAACTAAACTCTTGTTTCTCTCCTGCGAATCCTCCCATCACTTTTACATCCCAATTAGTTTCTTGTGGCTGCTCTCTGCCGCTCCCTGGCCTGACTTGCGAATGCTCGACTCTGTTCAATATTTAATGAGCCTTTGTTCATAAATCAGCCGCCTCTATTCCCTCATGGTGAGCAAGAATGATGGCATTTAAAACCTGAGTGGTAACAAGCCGTTCTTAGTCAGCTTTATTACTGAAGCTTTGGCCAGAAATTTGATGCCTTTTAAAAATCCAAATCATAATCACAGAAGTCCAGAAGGAATTTTCAGTTAAAAAGTTCACTTTTTGCTGCATATATCTCATTAAAACATTTTGTTGGTAATATCACATCTAAATTATTCTAATATTATGACTTTATTCTCGTAATTAAGAAAATGTTAGCATGGTCCTAATTCTCCGTCAGAACCATTAAGACTACAACCCAATTTCAACATTATATATTATATTATTTACATTGTTTGTCTTGTTTCATTTCGTTCCTGTGTGTTTCTTGTTTTAAACAATTATTTCAAACCAGAGAAACTGTAAGAGGAAACAGAACTTCACCCCCTTCAAAATAAGAGCATGAATGTAAATATCTTCACAACTAGAAGAATTCGTAACATTCAATAATCAAAACTTCAACACAGATGTCAAACTTCATTCACCTGAAAGTTCACCTAGGGGAAGCTAAGTGCGCTAACTATTTTTAAAGTTAACAAAAGCGCTAATGCAGTGAGCTGATTTTAGTTCTGCTATTAGCAGAAGTGAGTCCACCACCGGATTTCAACATCCGGAAAGTCACTGATACAATTTTGACGTTGATTTGTGGAAATCTGTTCTGAAAATCTTTATTTGTTCAATTCTTATTTTGCTGTGATAAAATAAAACCATCAAATTTGTCATGAAATGGTGTTGTGGAGGTGGTGAGGCAAACGCTGGTAAGATGAATAGTGGGATTTTAATAACCAGAAATGTCCAGAACAAACATGCAAGTTTGTGGCCAGGCAGCACGGCAGAGCAGAAGCCAGAGCTCACACCGGTAGCAACTGGTCTAACAGGCGGCATACAAAAAGACCACAACCATAGACGAGGACCCGACGAGGAACAAAGGACACAGGAGGGATTAAATACACAGAGGGTAATTATGGGAACGAGACACACCTGGGAGTAATCAAGGGGAAGACAGGACAACGAGGAGACTCTGGGAACAGGAAACTCAAACACAACAGAGAAACACACATCATGACAAAAACATAAATAAATATAAATAATTGCAGGGCTGTGAAAACTGTATGTTCCTGCAGAGTTCTCATTTTTACTGAACAAAGGCAAAAAACGGTGTCCTAGTCAAAGTCTGGAGTCTATTCCAATTGAGATGACCTTAAGCAATCCACTCATGTTAGAAAACCCCCCGGCGTGGCAGAGTGAAAGCAAACGATGACTGTTTGTTCTTGGGGGCCGTGATGTTTAGCTGCAGAGCGTCGTTTGTTTCACTGACCACTGAAATGCATTTCTAAGATTGTTACAACGAAACAACCCGAAATGCTTTACAGAACCCAAATGGAACCTCATTAAAGTCCGGAACGGTGCAGCGAAGCACTGAAACACAACAGCAGTGACCGTCTGATCCTTTGAGGCAGAGGTGCTGAATCGACTGGTCGATGGCCGAAGGTTTGGAGTCGATCTCAGCAGTAGGTAGCAAACTGAACGCCGCCAAGAGGCTGAAAGCAGCGCAGCCTCTTCTGACGCTCTTATCCAAAGATCCAACCTTTGCTGAGTTCATGAGAGGCTTGTTCATAATCGCAAAATAAATATCAAGCCTGAAGACCTGAAATATCGTAATGGACTGAATGTTATGTTTTTAACGTAATCTTTGCTCGGCTTGTGGGATGCAGGAGGTTGCCTTGGCAACGGGTGTGCTAAAAATAGAACAAAAAGGTAGAGTTGTTTTGAGTTGATCACCTGTTCAGGTTATTTGGCCTTTGACAGCTTGGACTAATTACCTCATTCGTCTGCCAGTGTAAGTCATTCACAACAAACATCAAATGGGACAAATGTATTTCATTAAGTAACAAATGGTATAAGAGCAAAACCTTTGTCGTCGGCGCCGGTCCAGATTATATGTTAATCTGCTCTGAGTCTGTGTCAGCAAAATGCTTCTTTTAAAAAGGTTTTATGTTACAGTTGACAATTATTAAATTAGTTAATTATTTCAATAATGGATTCATTATGATTAATCATTTCAGCCATAGCTGATGCAAAATTAGTTTTATTACAGTTTAAAATGAACATGTTGACATAAAGGTTTATTTTATAATAAGCAGCTGAGCATCAATCAACCATCCATAGATGCACCAATGTTGTGTTAATGAATATGAATGCAGCCGCTGTACTGAATCAGTTTTCTTCATTATACCTTAATAGAATGTTATATTCTTAGAAGTAAAGATTGATATTCTCTCTTTGGTTTCTTTTAAGAGATAATTCCTCAGAGGGAAATTCATAATTTTGTTTTATTCTGACTTTGGGTTTTTAAAAAAATCTCTGAATCTCTCAGATTATTAATGCTATCTCTTTTAATAAATCTTTTTTGCAAATCAAAATCAAAATGTCTCATAAATGTTTTATCTTCAGTGTGTGCTTGCATTTTCCACCAGGTTTATTTTTTTCCATTTCATCTCCCATCTGATTTTTTGTTTCTGTTGAATTTAATAGGGCAGTTATCAAATTAAAGGTTTTTGAATAATTCATCAAGGTGTAACTTTTTAATATTTCAGTCATTGAGCCGCTGGCTGTCATTTCCTCTCAGCTCAGCGTTGTTGGACGAGCCAAAAACCTAACGAAGGTTAACGAAGCAAAGTCACAGAATCATCTTCAGCAGGACTTCCTCCGCCGCCGCTCATCAGCAGCGATCAGCATCTGAATGTCTTAGATCGCCGTCCTGATTCCAGTTGCGTCTCTGCGGGATCCATCTGTCTATCTGCGCTTTCTGATACGGCTGGATTCAGAGCATCGGCCTGCCAGTCACATACTGGGAGATCCCCGGCGTTTCTCTGAGCCAGCCAGCCGGCTGTCGGCGCCGGTCCAGACCTGCAGTCGGACCAAAGAGAAACCAGGACACGACACAAGCAGGCGCCAGGATGTGAAATGGATGTGCAATGAACCAAAAGCTGCTTCACGTCCTGCTTGTTGCAGCTTGTAATCAATTTCTCCCCAACATTTTCCATCTGGGTTGAGTTAACAGGAAGACATCCGAGTCCTTGATCCACAACTGTTGTGTCAGGACGGATATTTGCCCTTGATGTCTGAGGACAGAATATCGTCTCCTGATGGTGGAGAGTTCAGGTCACATGCAGGACTTTATCAGCTGAAATGGAATAAAATATTTCCAAAAACTCCAATTTAGGCAAAAACAGGTTTACACAGAACAAACTCAAAAATAATGAGTGGAGCATGTCTTCTGATCAATCGATCACATTTATTTGTAGAGCATATTTCAGCAACAAATATGCTGAAAAGTTTTTGCATCATATAAACACAAGTCAGAAAAAACACCAGCTGAGAAACCAACAATAAACATCACATTTTGTCCAGTCGCACCAACAAAATCATTAATATCCATCAATATGTCGGTCAGTGTTGCAGTGATGTGCAGCTCTAACCAGATGGGTTTAATCTGGATTTAAAGGAACTCAGTGTTTCGGCTGTTTTGCGGTTTTCTGATTTGTTCCAGATTTGTGGTGCATAGAAGCTGCTTGCTTTAATTCAAACATAGTTAAAATGTCATAATTTATATCATCCAAGAATCTTCAGGGTTTTTGTGGACAGTGATGCTGCAGACTGGAAGGATCTCCAGTAGCAGTCAGTCTGGCAATGACTTTGAATAAGTTGGTGTTGTTTTAATGTTAGCTAGCATGTTGTCATTATATTTCAACTATTTATTCCGAAGCGATAAACTTAAATTATGCTACCAAATTGGCATTTGTGGATGGGATAAGTCTTACATGGACAAGTGATTAGAAAACATGGCCGAAACCGCAGTGGCTGGACTTTACTTGGAATACTGAAGCCATTTTGTTCACAGCAAGATCATCAGTTCTCCATGAGATGAGTTGAGTAAATAAAACAAATGGATCCATATCTTCATTTTACAGATTGTGTTGAAAACTGTAAGCTTTCATAAAAACAGAATTCATAGTTAGTGTGCAACGGGCAGATGAAATGCGATAATTTCTACCCATCTTGGTCTCAATTAGCAGTCATTTTGACTGCAGGGAATTTTGCACTGTTCTAGTTCAACAGCAGGGGGCGCAATGGGAAGAAAAGCATTCCCATGGTACGCTGCTGCCACCATCATGTTTCACAATTGGGACTTTAGGTGTGTTCAAAGTGACTTCAGTGGATTGCATTTAGGGGTATGAGAGTAAAGATGGCTTAATCCAGTTCATAGCACACTTTTTAAAATTTTTATTACTGAAGAATATTGAAAACTTCCCGTTCACACAACTATACTTTGTCCAGAACATTAAATCATTACAAAATACACTGAGATTTGAAGTTGTAATGTGACAAATGCTCAGGTTTTGCAAGGCTGTGTAAACAGCATTATTTATACTGAGTATTTTACTTTACATAATATTTTTACTTCAGTGACAGACATCCTGATCGTTATTGTAAAGCCACCCAGACTTTGACTCGTTTTTCTTTTCTTTAAAACTTTTATGTAAATTTTCCCATGTTGTTTGAAACAAGCAGGAAGGGGAGCGAAGAAAACTTCACTTAGACCAAGGGTTGCCAAAGTGGGGGTTTGAGCCCCTGCAGGGATCGCAGAGACTAAGTGGAGGGTCTCAAAATTATTTTCAGCTTCCTAGTGATGAGGGGTGTGAAGGCCCAAAACAGAAAAAATTAAATAAATACATCATGAAAGAAAATACATGCACTAGTAAATAATGAACAGTAATGTACGTTATAACTATTTGCCATAGTTTATTTGTAAAGGGGCAGTTTTCTATAAAATTGACTTATTCTTAATCTTTCCTTGGTGTTAAGATGTTTTTCCGCATCAGAAACAAACCTGGAATCTTGCCTTGATTATGTCATTCATATCTGAGAAATCCTTTAATCTCCATGGCAAACATTCAGCTGCTACAATGCCTGGGTGGACCTAGCCCCGCCTTCAAGGTGGAGCTCCTCCCCCACTTAGCTTCTTCAGACTAGCTAGCAGCAATTAGCAAATGCCTGAACTCATAGAAGGAGCTGCTGCTCAGAGCAATGCTGGTGAAAACATTGTTAAAGGGTTGATAGATTAGCCATGTTGGGATGATTTCCTGGAGGAGGAGCTTCAGAAAGACCAGGCGCTTTTAAAGAGACAGAGGAACCATAGTTACTCGATTTTGCTATAAAGTGGAACTATATCCCTGGAAAACACATATTACTGCCCCTTTAAATGAATGGAGGGAAATAATTATGTATATTTTTAGGGAGTTGCCGGGATGCTGGTAGGGGTCACCAGGTTGCCAGTAGGGGGTCATTAGAGTTTTGGTAGGAGGAAAAGTGGAAGTCAGGATTTTGTTTCCTTCCAGGGACAGAATGACCTCGGCTGAAACCGTTCCATAGAATATAATGAATGTCATCAGATGTTTATTTTCCATTTGGCTTCTCCATTACCACCAAGTAGGAATGATCTTGACCTCGTGTGATGCCAGATTGCACATCCACCTCACTCTCTTCTGCAAAGAAGCTGTGATGCAAATTCACAGTTTATATTTAGCCTGTCTTCCATCAGCCTGCTGCTCCCCAGTGCATTCCTACTGGCTAAATGTGAAATGTGGACCAGCTCTGTGCTACTTCACATGTGGACTTATTAACATTGCCACTGGCTAGTTTTGTTACTATTGCTCTTGTCTTTTCCATGTTTGATTTACACCGTTGCTAATTTTGTTGACTTTATGTTGTTTGTGAATGAGGAGCTGACGTTGACTCAGTTTTCTGCCTGTTTTCCACAGCATGTTCCCACGGACGGAGCCGCTCTCATGGGACAGCCATGTTTTGTCCCCATGACAGCTAGATCACTCAGCCCTCTCTGCAGTGACCACCTGCACAGCAAAGGATGCTGGGAAATAATGAGCATTTTTATTCCAGTCAGGACGACAAAGATGGGGAGGATGAGGAAGAAGAAGAAGAGCAAAGGCGAGGAAGTGACGAAGGCCAGTGGAGCAGTGAGAACGGAGGACTAGAAGGACTGGGTGGGATGGAAATGATCGGCGGACGCCAGGCCTGGGAAGGGAAGGGCGGTGAGGCGGTGAAACCGGCGGCCATTGTGGTCGGCAGACAGAGAATGGACCGACCGCTGAGACCCAGTAACCTGGACAACCGGGGCATTGCCCACATGTCCAATCAAGCACAAATGCATCACCACGCTGCCAACAAGCTGCAGCAGCAGCACTTGATGGCGGCAAAACGGCGAGCGCTGATGGAGCGCAGCATGACCGCCATGGCGCCTCATGAGGACGCCTTCCTGACCATGATGGTGTTCCGCATCGGGATCCCTGACATCAAACAGACAGTAAGTGCATCAGAACCAAAATGGGTCCAAAACAATGAGGGATCCACCAATCCACTTTTTCACTTCTGATGCTGTCCGATACCAAGAAACTGTTGAACTGCCATAAGACGTTTCTTTTTTTTAAACTTAGAACATGGACAATACATCAATAAGATCTACTGCAATAAACACATAATATCAATAGATAATACAGCTGATAGAATATTCAATATATATAATAATCAAGGTTGTGGAATCAACTAACTCATTCATTCTTTGGTTACCTAGCAACCACCTCCTGGATCAATTTCCCCCTGACTTTAGTTACCTAGCAACCACCTCCTGGATCAATTTCCCTCTGACTTTAGTTACCTAGCAACAACCTCCTGGGTCAATTTACCCCTGACTTTGGTTACCTAGCAACAATCTGTTGAGTAACTTGTGCAGCAGCAGTCTAAGGTTTCACCACTTTGCCTCATTACTGTGAAGTGAAAATTGTGGATAAAACAGGAAAGGTCACACCACCAATTTGGTAATATTTCAGAAATTTAAAACAAAAAAGCTGATCAATAATTATCAATATTGACTTTGTTAAACACGTATTGTGATAAGTTTTTCAGCCATCATGTTGTTTGTCTAACAGACATAAATGCACTGAACTACAAATTTATTTCATAACTTCACCAGTACAGCACTTAAATATATGAATAGCTTCACAAGCTTGGTCAAACATGTGAAAACAAGACGGCTTTTTCATTCAGTGTAATTAGGAATATCCACAGCAAATGTAAAATAAATAGTTAATAAACTTACAAGAACAACAGGTTGACTTTCTGGGTCAAACATAAACAAACTGCAACAATTAGTCATTCTAAATCCAATAAAATAGATAAATAATAAAGCATGATCTCACTCAGAGCTTAAAGCATAGAAATAGAATGAATAGATCTGCCTTTATGAATCAGGCACATTGTTATTGATATCTATTAATCTTTTTGATATTGGGACTGATACAAATATTAATATTGAATCGGTTAATCGGTACCGTTAAAACAAAAAACTCAGTTCAATAAAGACATGTTTAGAGTTTGGTCTCGTCACTAGCAGGCCGCTGACTGGAGGTCTTTTCAAAATAGGAAGTAGTTCAAGCTGAGTTTCTCTGGTATTACTGCAGATTCAATTTAATTCCACACTTGAACAAATATTAATATAGCTGCAAATATTAATATTCCTCAGACACATTAACATCTTGACATTTAAAAGACAACAAACTTGTGAAAATTCTGATCATTTAGTACAGGAGGATAAAAACATGTAGATGTTTAGTTTGACAATAATCCCACACTTAGCAGAGCTGCATAAATATTGGCACCAGCAAGTATTTGTTCTTTATGTTCATCAGATTTTTAAAGAATTTTTTAAAATTGGTAATCCATGACCAAACAGCCATCATTTGATGGAATACATCCATCCATCCATTCGTCCATCTTATGTGTCCATCGATTGGTTAAGATTACCCAAATAATTCTATTTCCAGAAAACAGACAAAAAAATATTCTGATAATTTTTTCTTTTTGTTAAAGAAAAGAAAATAATTCTTTACACCAAGTGTGCAAACATCAGTTTATTGTGTGAAATCTCTTCACATTCCTAAAAATGCAAATGGAAAGCAGAGCGGACCTCAGCAGCAAAGAAGTGACTCCATCAGTCAACATGGCAATGTTGAAACCTGCGTGGGTAACTCACAGCCAATTAGCTCCTACATCTGGAGCTAGCATCACTTTAGACTTCCTGCAGCTGGCAGCAGGTGAGAACTGGCAAACCCACACACAAGTTGCAGCAAGGTGATGAAGCCCCACCCACTCTGCTTCCAACTCCCTCAACATGCCCAGCGTTCTACATGTCAGCTAATCTGCCCTCAATATAACAGTAATTGCTAATTATCTAATAGGGTTTTAATGAGTTTGGGGAGAGCCGAGGAGTGAGAAACATGCCGAGGGTTTCTGTTGTTCTTCAGTCTACATATATTCCTGAAGAAAAGGCAGGAAGGAAAAGCTGCACTCCAAGTAGTTTACAGTGCTGCAGAAGGTGTCACTGTGACATCCATGCTGTGCCGTCACAACGGGCTATCAGAAGTAAACACACACCCGGTCCCCACAAACACACTTTACCTCATTCAAACACACACCATCCCCATAATACACTTTACCTCATTCAAACACACACCATCCCCACAAACACACAATACCTCATTCAAACACACACCGTCCCCATAAATACACTTTACCTCAAACACACACCGTCCCCATAATACACTTTACCTCATTCAAACACACACCGTCCCCATAATACACTTTACCTCATTCAAACACACACCGTCCCCACAAACACACAATACCTCATTCAAACACACCCGGTCCCCATAAAGACACTTCACCTTACATACACACCCAGTCCTTGTAAACACACCGTACGTCATTTATGCACACCCGGTACCTACAAACACGCTTTACCTCTTTCATACACAAACACACAGGCTCAGGCACGTCACCGCATACCTCCAAGGGTCTTGGGCGGAATCGCTACAGCAACGGCTTCCTGCCTCCATTAATGAAACTGTTGCCATGCCAATAGATTTGGCCATACCATGAGAGCGATGCTGAGCTGTGAATTTTATCTACAGAACAGACGAAACAGAACAGCTGCGACGGTCTGCCCACCAGAAGGCATGTCGGGATCAATTTAGATTTAACATAAAGTGATTGATCTGAGAAGTTTCTGGAAAACTTGGAAATTACCCACTTTTGGAATGTTGAAAATTTGCTAGAAATCTTGAGATTAATCGTTCTAGGATACACAAGGAAATTTGAGTTTGAAAAATCAAAAATTTGCAAAAAAAAAATAAAATAAAATTTTGAGATTCTGGGAAATTTTCTACAGAAATCTTGGAACTTTCTAAGTTTGACAAGTCAAACATTTACTAGGAAAAAAAAAGAAATTTTTTCAAGAATAGAAACTTAATGAGTTCAGGCAGAACACAGAAAACATGCAAGGCCAGAAAAAAACAATGAGATATTTTCTACCTTAGTTTGTTGTTTTCCTTGTAGGAGTTGGTGTTAATTTGACACTTTCTATACAGAACAAACGATAAACATTCATATCTGCTCCTCTTTATTCTAACACTATAATAAGTGTAGTGTGAAAATAAAAAACTTCACTGCACCAAGCAAAAGGATGACAGCAGATATTTTATAGAAATATTGTATGATAGTTAATTATTTAAATCACATTAAATTCTGCAGAGACAATATTCTCTTTCATTCGTCACAAGCTGTCACGATTTAATAAATTTACACATCAGTAGTTAACAGCATTACAGTTATGGACACATTTATGTTTAAATATTAATGTTTAGTGTGGAAGAAACTGTTTCACTGAAATATAATAAGATAAAATGCTAAGTAAAGTAAAGTGAAATTAAATGAAAGAAAACAAGATATATTGAAGCAAAATAACATACCAAAATAAAAAAAAAAGATAATAAAATTAGTTTAAGTTCCATTCAATGAATAAAAGGCGGATAACCACCACTAAATGTAGGTCAAGTAGGTCAGTCCGTTGCAGTAATACATTATCAGACTGGATTCGTCTAAACACAGCAGTAGTAAATCAACTGATTTAAACACCTGCTCCACTGATGATCTGACAGTGTTGGTTTTTTGGGCCAGTTTTGTTTCAAACTGAACCAAAACATGGAATTTTACAGCACATCTACATGTTAAAGCTGTCAAAGTCAAGCTAGCATTACTGACCTACCTCTCTCTCTCTCTGATGTTTTTTAAATAAAAACGTTTTCCTGAACTGATCTGGTTGTCATAATGATGACAATAGCAAAGCACTGCATTCCTTTTTCTTTTTTATATCGTGTACATTTAAGATTTAGTGCCTTATGTTGACAACTTAACAGTTAAAACCATCGCTAGTCATCATCAGCAACCAGCTTTTTGCACACATGACGTCACATTGCAGCATGTCTATAAAACTGAACCCCTCCCACTGTGTGTGTGTGTGTGTGTGTGTGTGTGTGTGTGTCTGTGTGTGTGTGTGTCAGCGGTGCCTCCAGTTTGACCAGGACTGTACCGTGTGGAGCGCCAAGCAACAGATCGTCTGTTCGCTTGGTGAGTCCCTGTGGGATGTCTACAACTACGGACTCTTCCAGCCGGCTGGAGAAGGACGAGATGCCAAATTCCTGGAGGAGGAGCGCCCCCTACGGGACTATGCACGCACCTTTGAGAAAGGGGTTCCCTACCTCGAGGTAAGGACTTAGATTACTCATAACCAAAAATCATAGACGACCAAAAAAGTATTTGGTAAAAAAGTCTACTCAAGTACTGAGTAACTGATCAAATTATCAATCATTTAGTATTTAAAAATTACATCAGCAGATGGACCAAATCATAGTTATTTGGAAATTTTTGTATTTTTAAGAACCAAAATAAAAATGGCTTATATGAATAATGACATAATAACAAAATAAAATCAGAATATTTTTTTCTCCCCAAATTTCTTTAAATATTTTGTAGGTCTTATATTTCTTTCAATATAAAATTTAGGAAAAACTGCAGGTATTTTGTTACTCACAGTGGGTACACAATCCAGATATTTACTCAAGTAAGAATAACAATTCATGATAAGGTTACTCAAGTAAAAGTAAAAGGTATAAAATACTCATAAAAGTATTTTTTCCAAAAATTACTGAAATAAATTTAACTCGAGTAAATGTAACTACTTCCTATACATCTCTGCTCTGAACACAGTAAATGCTTTTAATTTCACTTTTAAAGGTGCGTTGATATTCAGTAACTTTTACAGAACATAGATGCATGTAGGTTCACACAAAGATCCAAGTTTTAAAATATATTTAAAAACACAATTTTAACATTTATCAGAAGGGGTGCACTCCAATCCAAGGAATGCACAACCTAGTAGGCTAAAGAAAAAACAAATGTACAGATTATTATTATTATTATTATTATTATTATTATTATTATTATTATTATTAATTACTTAGTTGTGGAAGGTTGTGCCTTTTCTCAAATGTTGCATTTGTTTCCCTTATTGTTAGATCATGATCTTTGTTTTAGTTGAGGCAGTGAATGAAACTGTAGATGAATGAAAATGATTTTTTGCAAGTGACAAAAAGCACACATTGATATAATAAGCCAGAAATTCTTTGATACAGATCTGGACCTGGTTGCATTCTGTAAATGTAAGCAAATCATTTCTGTTTAATATAAGCAGCAGTTATTATGTCTGAAAAATGATCTTAAAAAATGTAGAAATAATCTTTGAAGCATCAAGCATTTTTATTTAGTTGTATATTTTATCTCATATTAACGAAATTCCTTATTTAAAATGCAGAGTACGTTTATTGGTTTTGGGTGGTCGGTCAGCAGAGAAGTATAAAGTTGCATTTGTAAAGCCCACAGCGCCATCTAGTGGATGTTCTGGTTCTAACCAGATCCACTAACTACGATCCAAATAAGCTCACAGAGAGTCAGTTATTGACACCTTGTTACTCAGTAATATTCTGATGTTTATCTGGGTACAAAACCTTTACTTACAATTTGAGCTTTTGTGACGAATTCGGCATTGGATATTATTAAAATAAAGTTTTGTTTGGAGGTTTCTTATTTATCCAACATGCGTAGTTGTTCCTTCCGATTTTAAACGATTTTAGAAAGAAATATGAATGAAGCTGGTCCTACTGTCTCTTAGAAACTCATGTGATTAAGTTATTTTTCTTCCCAAAAATGAATCTAAATGTGACTGAAGAAATGAATCACAGTCTTGTTCTGGCAGCTTTGAGTGGGAAGAAGAGATTTGCTGCAGCACACAAGAACAGCAGCCATTTTGTCTTCATGAACCAGGCTCACAGTTTGAAAAGTAGATTTTTTTTTTAGACATGACTCATGTTTTTCACACACATCTGATGTTTTTTGCCCTCAGTTTCGGTATAAAACCAGAGTTTACAAACAGACCAACCTGGATGAGAAGGCTCTGGCTAAACTCAGCACGAAGGTATTTCTTCTTCCTCAGTTGTTAGTCGTGTCTGATAGCAGCTGCCCAGCGGTCTGAAACGTGGCTCTGCATGCAGGCCAGCCAGAAAAAGTTTCTGGAATACGTCCATACTGGAGCGATGGAAAAAATGGCAAAAGTTCTGGAAAAAGGTCTGGATCCAAATTTTCAGGACCCTGACAGCGGAGGTGAGATTCTGATGATTTACTGATAAAAATCTGAAAGGTGTGGCATGATTCGTATTCAGAGTTGTTACGAAATGTGAAATATTTTTGATTTTTTTTCCAGAGACGCCGCTGTCGGTGGCGGTGCAGTCCAGCCTGCCGGTGGACGGCGTCCGGCTGCTGGTTCTGGGCGGGGCCCACATGGACTTCAGGAGCCGCGACGGCATGACGGCGCTGCACAAAGCTGTGAGAGCTCACAACCACGCAGGACTGGTGGTGAGAACACCAATACACACACACACACTCACTCAGAACAATCCTAAGCAGTGCCACCAGCTGTTTGCTGATTGCTGCTGGCTAGTCTGAAGGAGCTACGTGAGGAAGCGGAGCGGGGCTAGGTCCTCCCAGATGTTTTGCAGAGATGAGTGGTTGCCATGGAGATTACACGATTTCTCAAACATGAAAGAATCAAAGCATCGCTGCAGGTTTGTTTTTGATGAAGGAATAAGTTTACAACACGAGCTTTCTTCGACAGAAAGCTCAAAGAAGTAAATTTTAGATGATACTGTCTCTTTAAGGATGAATTACATTAGAAAAATACATGACTACTTTATTTGCCTCATTTTATTTTTTTTTTAAATTTCTTGTCCTGTGAGTTCTTTTAACTCAAGAGATTTGGCTCATGTGAGAAAGAGTTTTCTCTCTAGAGAAGAGTCTCATCGTCGTCTCCGTCCCTCTGTCCTGTCCTCACCAGGCACTTTTGTCCCTCGGAGCGTCTCCAGACTACAAGGACCGCTGTGGCCTGACCCCGCTGTACCACACTGTGCTGACAGGGGGCGAAACGTCCTGCTGCGAGACGCTGCTGTATTACCGGGCGAAGCTGGGCACCATGGACGAGAACGGCTGGGATGAGAGCCATCAGGTAGCTCCGTCCAGCCAATCAGCTTCCTGCCTGTGTGTCTGATGTGTTCGTCTTAAAGGTGCCTTTTACGCTTTAGGGTAGATCTAACAGCCCTGTGGAATGTGACTCAATCCTAACAGTTTAGGACAGATCTATGGCCTACACAAAGCATGTTTTGCACAAAATCATTCTTAGATAATGAGATTTTAATAGTTTTAGGGCTTCCTGTCACTTTAAAACCAATAAGTTGCTGCTGGCTATGCCCCCCAACTCAACGTTTACACATGCTTTGCAAAATGGCTGCAAAAACAGATACACAGTTGTGCAACCGTACATCTTTGAAAAGCAGAAATAGAGCCTCCTGCGCAACCAACAAGAATGCAGAAAGTGGTTTCTGGATGGTAAGTAAACAACAAAACTCTTGTCTTTTCCAGCAGCCATTGTCCAGCGCATACAGTTGAAGCTTGACTCTGGTTGCTAGATAACAGGCAATGCCTGCTGATTTGTGACGTTGCATTCTGGAGGATTTTGAAACGGCCCATTTTCCAAACACCAAAAATACTGAACTTATTTCCAAAAACAGCTGTGTTGTTTTTTTTGTTTGTTTTTGGTGCTTGCTCTGTGTTTAGAAGCAGCAAAAACCCAAATGGAAGAACAGAAACAAGCAAAATGTAAATTTTACACTATCTATATTGTGTAAAATTTACACTACGTTACCCTATTTTAACACTATGTAAAAAACACTATGTAAAAAATGTAAGTTTCAGGCAGTACAGGTGAAATGAATTTTAAATCATCAAAATCTCTTACCAAGTATTTTTGGTGTAGTTTCTAGAGAACACTTGAAATAAGACAAAACTAACTTACAAGTAAAACCAGCTAGCCAAATGTGCTGGAATTCCAGGTTGCTAGGTAACGGGCTGGGCGTGGCTGGGGTTACTAGGCAACGGTGTAGTTCCTGTTGAATGTGACTCAATATTCTAAAAGTTTTTGAAATGGTTCATTTTCCACCAAAAATCATAAACTTATTGCCAGAAAGTTGAGTTTATTTATTTTTTTAGAAGCAGTAGAAACCAAAATTAGCATATTAGGTCTCTTAAACATTTTCCGTTAAGTGAAGCGATGCACCGCCATCTGATTTGTGCGTCTCCCACATCCTCACTCGTTTTCATTCTCTCCTCTTCCTCCTCTCTCCATAGCACAGGGATGAAGAGGAATTTGGAATGGAAGAAATCCATAAGGTACCTTTCATTCCTCCATCTCACATCCCTCCTGTCAGAAAGCGATTGACGTTCTGATCGTCCACATGAGCAGAAGTGTTTCTGTTCTCCTGCTGACAGAAATATTTCTGCTAAACAAACCTTTCATTTTGTCACATTTGTTTCGTTACAGCCACAGACTTTATGTGCCAGACCAACACAAAGAAAGGACTCAGTATCTGTGAAGTAGGAGGAAATGTTTTCTAGAAAATGTGGCGAGCATTTACAGAACGTCTCGGTTCATTTGCTCATCTGCAGACTCAGAAACTCAAGTTTAGTGAATGAAAAGTCATTTTCAAGCATTTTCCACACACTGCTAGTTGGATTGGGTCTAGACTTTGACTAGGCCATCAAACCTAAAGAATCTGCTTTGACCTAATCCAGTGATGACCAAAGTGTGGCCCGGGGGCCATTTGTGGCCCTTGGAGTCGTTTTCAGTCAGTCGTTATTTTTTTGTTCGGCCTCCAAATTGAATATTTTTTTACATCCTTGTTTTTCTTACAGTTGTGACTTTTTTGTTATTAAAAGTGTTTTCTGTAAATCCAGATAGTTTTATCTGTACTTCATAAATCATGTTGTTCTGGTTGTTAGTTGTAATTTTTTAGGCGGCTGCAGATTAAAATGAGCCTCTGGTAACAGTTTCATATTTATATGATGTGTTCGTGTTTATTAATATGCATTGTTGCCTTTCTGAGGAATAAATAAATCAGAGTTAAATCAGTTTGATCTCATGCAGATGGGGACTTTCTGTGTTTTTCCTTTGAGATTTTTAATAACTAATTTATACCTAAAATAATTTTGTTTTATTTTAATTAATTTTAATTTATTTTGTTTACTGAAAAACAGACTTTTAAAAAATCAATAATTAAATTGGCGTAAATTCAGTTCCCATTTTGTTTCTGAATAAACGTAAAAACGATTTCCTGACCAGAACGTTAGAGAACTGCAGTGAGTATCTGAGGCAGCGTTTTGTTTTCTTCTGTCACATAAACCCTAAATATAGTTGAGGGGTGTGAATACTTTTGCTGAATTTAAAGGTGCATTGCCTGCTGTCTGTCTCCGTGTGAAGCGACTGTCACTGTGTTTTGTTTTTATTTCGGTTTGGCTGCATCTGCATCATATTTTCATATTGCAGGAAAATGTGAGAGAACTTTAGAGCAGGGCTGTCCAAAGTGCGGCACGGGGGCCATTTCAGGCCCTAGGAATGATTTTTTTCGTGGCCCCAGCTGCAGTTTAAGAACGACAGTTATTAACACTAAATAATAGTACAACAAAAACCATTTGTCTCGTTATGACTCAGCTTTTACAAAACGAATCACATTGAGAAACTTTTAGTTTTGTTGAAATTTGTGATGCGTTTTCAAAGGGAATGACTTAAAAGTTTTTATAGCTGAGGGTAAATGTGTTTCAGCCCAAAACAATATGAAAACTAATTTTATTTCTTTTAATGCAGAAAAATCCTTTCCCTGTTATTTTTTCTTTTGACTGAACAATTTTGGCCCAAGTGGCAAAACGTTTGGACATCCCTGCATGTCCAGGTGCTGATTTTCTGTTTCCTGTTTTGCCTCAGCTGTAATTTAAATGTAAACCAGGATGTCAGATGTATAATTTAGATGGTTATGGCTTTCTCTCTCGGGTCCAACCTGTTTACGTTTGCACTCGTAACACTAACAGTTTGCTCATATTTCTGGCTTTAAAAGGCTTGCCAGAACGGCTTTGCTCAACACTTGGAGCATCTGCTGTTTTATGGCGCGGACACTGCTTCCCAAAACGCCTCAGGGAACACCGCACTTCACATTTCAGCGCTCTACAACAAGGTGAGCTTGAAACAAACTGGAGCGGAGGGAGACGTTGTGGAAGCGAAGAGTTTTACAGCCTGGATTGTTGTCCGGTTCAGGAAAGCTGCGTCCGGGTTCTGCTGTACCGGGGCGTCAACAAGGAGGCGAAGAACAAACATGGCCAGACTCCTTTTCAGGTAAACCACTTCATCCAGTGAGAGCTGACACTTTATTAGGTACACTTTAGTTCTTCATGGCATTAATCCAACAAGCTCTCAGGTTTTATCTTCAGTTAGTTGTTGCTACAATGCTGAGCTGACTGATGAGCAACCGGCAGGTGTACCTAATAAAGTGGCCAGTGAGTGTGACTTCAATCAGAAAAGTTTTTTGATTGGTTTGATTTCTGTTTGCAGGTGGCTGTGATGTCAGGTCACTTTGAACTGGGAGAGATTATTAAAAACCATAAAGACACGGATGTTGGTACGTTTTACTGGTTCAGTTTCCAGTAAAGTTAAAATCAATAATTTGGGTTAATGAGCCGGAAGTAAGAGAAAAACGATACAGGCTCATTTATAAAATCTGATTTTCTCCATGTTATTCATTCATTTAGAAATGTTTTGCTTCACATTTACTTGATAACTACATGTTTAGTTTATAGCTAATCATTTAGTTGCTAATGAAAATGTTATAGAATGAATGGTGAAATATGAACTCTTATTTTGACAGGCTAAAGAATCCAAATCATTGGTTTTAATGTTGACAAAATAAACTTTGTCATATTCTTTAGCTCCGTCGCTCTCCTTCCTAATCTGCCTGTTTTTTCCTCCTGACCTGCTTCACCTGACGCCTGGTCCGTCGATAAAACCTCCCCGTCACGTGTCACATCATCAGTTCCCTTCTTAGAGTCACCAAAGTTTGTCCCCAGGCGAAAGGAGAGCGTCCACACGCTGCCCCTGCCCTCGCTCCACTCCCACCCGCTGCTGCGCGCCAACAGCGACAACACCATGACCGGCTCCGACCCGCTGATCCTCCCCGCCAAGGCCGCCACCAACCCGGGGCAGGTACTGACGCCGCCCAGCTGGTCCGCCCGGCCCATCTGCGTGTCGACTAATGTGGAGCGTCTGTGCAGGGCCAGCGCCGGGCCTCCATTGGGGTCCGGAGCTCCAGCAGCCCCCGGAACCGAACCCGGTCCCCGTCCAGAGGCAGAGGAGGCCAGAGCGACACGGAGGAGCGGCAGCGGCAGCCCAGAGGCCGGCAGGGGTAAAACCTCCAGCCGCACTTTACAGGGAGACGTTCCCACATCACCAGATGCTTCTGCAGAAACACGTTAGATTTGTCTCTAGTCCGTTTTCTTTAAGTTGTCGCTAATCGCCTTTCTGAAAAAAAGCTTCTCTATTTGTTGCTAATAACATTTCAGGAAAAATGTTGCTACATTTGTTGCTAGTCAATTACTTTGAAAGGAAGTTGCCCAATTTGTTGCCAGTTGCTTCTTTGTGTAAAAAAGGACAAAATGACAGTAGATTAGTTGAGGCGCAAACCTTGATTAGTTCCAGACAGAAATCTGATCTGATCGGTTTAAAAAGCCGAACTAGAAAATTAGAAGTTAAAATAAATGTTTTTTCTGTAACTTCGTCCTTTGCTACAAATAATCACTGAAGGAATGACGTTTCTGCACTTTAGGAAATACAATGTTCATCTTCTGACCTACAAAGGAAGAATTTAATAATATATTTACATCTTTATTTCTTTATTGTATATAAATGTGGTTAAATGAAAAATCTGGAGAATTTGTCTGGTTTTTTTTATCTGATGAATCAGCAGAATAATTGATAACTGAAATAATGGGTAGTTGGATCCCTGGATTAGAGTACGTGGAGTCGTGTCCTTCAGGGTTCTGGTTCGGTCCAGTAAGCGTCTGTCTGATCCGCAGCGCGGCGCCGGGCGGCGGCGGCCAGATGAAGCGGATGTACAGCGCGGTGCCGGGCCGGGTTTACGTCGCCGTCCGCTCTCACTCCACCAGCGGAGACAGAGAACTCTCACTTAACAAAGGCGACAAAGTAAAAGGTGAGGAAATAAAGATTCACACATGAGGAAACAGAATATAGAGAGAGGATGATTCATCAGCGCTGGGGCTTTATAATGATCTCACTGTTTGTCGCTGCATGTCATTAGCAGATTTACAGTAGAAACCATCACAGAAACCATCTTGGAACAATAAGAGCAGAGAGACGGATTAATGAGTCTCTGTGCAGGACAGTGAAGCTTTATTAGCCCCGTCACAGTAACTAATGTTACTGGACAATAAATCATCCCAGAGGTTATGGCAAAAAACTATAATAATGTTGTTTTGAGACCATTTTCCAGAAATATAATGGTAATACAAGAATACATTCTGAGAGATCAATAAACTTTAAATTCTAACAACAGGGAGAAATTTTAAAAATCCAATACAAACAAACAAAAAAAATGAAATATAAACCCCAAAACACTAAACTGAAAACTTTATCATAAAGTTTTTGGTAGAAAGAGAGAAAAACCCAAAAAGATTCTCTAGATTGTTTCTAGTTGCTTTTTGAAAGAAAACCCACTGGATTTGTTGCAATTTTTTTTTTAATAAAAGGACCTTTAAAGTTGCTAAATACAGCAACAGTCATCAAGTTGGTGCTCCGCCCATCCCCACATTAGGCCACGCCCTCAGTGTGTCTTGGCTCCGCCCACTTTAGTGGAAGCTTTCTAAATTTCTCTTTCTAAATTGGGTTTTGCTTTCCCAGAGAGATTTGTTACACTTTCATGTGGAAAAAACCCAAAAGAGAACTTTGACCTCCCAGATTATGAATTAAATCCTCAAAGTGCTTGCTGCTGAAACCGCGGCGTTTAAAGAGCAGGGGGCCGAGGAACGCTCCATCAGTCTGCTTTTTTATAGCAGTCTGGGAGTTTCACTTAAAAATATAGATTTGCTCATGATGTTAAAGAGGGAAAGTCTGCTGTTTATGTTTATGCTGTATTTTCAGATAAACATCCAAATATTAGATTCCTCTGGAGCTTTTCATGAAACGTCAGATCATTTGTCTTTAGATTGGACAGTTGGGGTCTGATCAGCGTAAACCACATTCTGCCTACATGTACATGTGCTGTAAATGTTTGTCCATGCTTGTATAAACATCAGCATGTTTGTTCCTCAGTGCTGAGCGTGGGAGAGGGGGGCTACTGGGAGGGAACGGCGAGAGGACGCACCGGCTGGTTTCCCTCTGACTGCGTGCAGGAAGTGGCGCCGCCCAGCAGAGAGAAAGGTACAACCACACAGGATGCGTCTGACTCATGGCTCAGTCTTATTGCAAACATAACCTGGGAGGGTTTGATTCATTTAAATCTGAACAATAAAAAACTGTTAGAAAATTAAGAATATTTTTTTCTGCAAATCAATAATCAATGTTAATAAAAAGTTAAATATCTGATACTCATGGTGTCGTTTCCTGATGAGCTCATTAAGGAGTCTGCAGATCCTCAACGTATTAAAATGTCTTAAATTCTTTTTTAAAAAGTAAGTTGGCATTAAATATGTGAATCACAAATCTTAAATTTTGTCTTATCAGGACTTTTTATTCATATGTTCTGTAATTTTTTTCTTTGATGAATTTGACTGGCATCCGATCAAAATATAATTTAAATCAATTATTTGAATGTACAGCTTATATAAATGATTATTAAAATTATTAAGCCAAAAATTATTATGAAAATTTTAAGATTAAAATATACTTTTTTCCCCTCTTTTCCCCTCCAACTTTTGGAGGCCCCAGAGCGCCCCCTGGCGAGCTCCCAGGGGACCGGGGTCCCCTGCTTTGAAAATCACAGAGAGATTTACAGCTCTACAAGATCATCATCTTGTAGATGATTATAAATTTTTCGCCAGAATCTGAAGTCACAACATCAGATATAAATCAACCAGAAAACATCTCTTGGTGTGTTCCAGGACAGAAGCATATTTTATCCCTGGAAAGGAAACGTTTTCCCACGCTGAGGACAGTAGTAGTGTGTGGATAAATGTCTGATGGCTTTAATTGGACGTTGGCTTCTTCTGGATGTTTCAGAGACGCGGAGCGAGAAGGCCAAGAGGAAACTTTTCCGTAACGTCACAGTGGGGGCATACGACGGTACCGATGGGCCGAGGTGAGACGACTGGGAGCACTGGGGTGGGGTGATTCTGACAGAGTCCAGTAGGAGTCCAGTCACAACATGAACAGGAAGAATGAAAACACAACAAAGTCACTTCTCTGTTCACACTAGGGTTAATTTCTGCTTCCAAACGATCCGATTGGACGATGGAAAAAACTACTGTTGTGTTCAAGTTGTGCTAAAAAGAGTTAGCCTAGCAGAGAAGCTATGCTAGCCTAAAATAGCATCAAAATGCTAAACATGTAGCATGTAGCTAATGTCAGCGTCCAGATGTCTAAAGAAGGTCTGGAAAGAAGAACTTTGCTCAACCTGATGGTTGAAAAACAGATTATAATCTATAAATCTCTCCCACGTTAATCTCATGTTTTATGTCAATTCAGTAATTTAACAGCAAACAATGTTTTTTAAATGAGAATGTTGCTTATTTTGCTAATATATATATATTTGCTTAAAATGCATTGATTGCAGATCCAGCTATTAACACTGTTAAATTTTTAATCAAGTCTCAGCACTGTAAAACATGTTGCATTAAGTCAGGAAATCTTTTAATCTGTTGAGAATAACTGGAGATTTCGGAGTTTGTCCTGGCAGTGTGGGGAAACATCCTCATGTTGGTGGTTTTTGGGTTGAAAGCATCTTCATGCTGACGCTGAACCGCTCTTCTTCTTCTTCTTGTAGAAGAAGAAAAAGCAACCTGCCTGCTTTCCACCTTCTAATCCAATAACGCTTCATTAGAGGGATTTTCCTGCAGCTGCTGCTGCTTGTTATGAAGCTCTGCGTCTCGTTCAGGAGGACGAACGCGAACATGAAACTGGCAGCGATATACATCATGATGATGATGATGCTGCTGATGAGTCATGAGGAGGCTGAAGCATCGGCTCCTCAGGGCGACGCAGAAGGACTCGGCGGTTCTCTTTGTTCCGACACGCCGTCCTTGAGCCGAGGAGTTTCCACTTTCACTTCACTTCCTCTGCGGTTTCTGGTTCAAAGCCTCGCTGCATGTGGCGCTGCCGTGTAAACAGACTCTAAAAAACATTTTCTGAAAGAACAACACACTCAAAAACCGCAAACAATACCACAATATACACATTCTGCATTTAAAATATAAACACCAAAACTCAAAGTGGCAGTTTTAGCTTCAGTGTCTGCAAAAGAAAATCTGCTACGAAGAATTTCAGAGTTCCACTTATCAAAGTTGGAAGATTTTTTATTTACTTGGAGATTTATCTTTTGCTTAAACATCAAACATTCAATTACGCCTCAAAAATGCCTCATCCTACCACAAAAACTTGTAATTAAAACAGCTTTTTTAAAAATTAGCTTGTTAAGCAAATTTATTTTTGAAATTCCAATTTTCACACTTTTATGGTCAAAAGTTTGTTGATATTCTGCTAATGTCGAAAAAACACAATTTGCAGAGTTTGAATAAGTTTGCTCACTTAATAAATCATTAAAAACATCGGCCTCTTACCACTTCCTGTCGTCTTCTTTGATGTTTCCAGCAGTAGTAACGGCTGGTCATGTGACTTCTGGGATGCAAAAGAAATGTTTATGTTTCAGTTTTGCCAGATAAACAAACTAACCAAAAACTTTATATCGAAAAACGTGAATTTGTTTAAATCAGCCAGTTTTGACAAAACAAATTTATTTTCACAATTCAAATTTACACAGTTTTTTATTCTGTGGAAACGCAGCAAGTGTTTCTGTTGGAAGCAAAGTTGTTGAATTGAAGGTAGATGAGGTCAGATACCAGCTGCGCCAGCGCCGGCCCACCGGATCAGCTCCCCATCAGCCCGATGTCGCAGTTCAGCAACACAACCTCCTCCTCCTCTCTTCATCTTCCCTCACATCGTCTTCCTCCTGTGAAGTACGCAGCTTTGCTGACTCTCTCTCTCTCTCTCTCTCTCTGCCGGGCGAGCTTTCACTGGAAGACAGGGAGGAAGAGGAGGAAGAGGAGGAGAGAGAGAGGAGGGGGGTACATGGCGATGGGGGGATGCGGAGAGAGAGATTTCTCTCTCTCCCTCTCTTCTTCGTGGCCATCACTGGGCCCCAGAAACAGGAGCGTGTGGTTCATTTACAGGTAGCGGCTGTTTCTCCATTCATTGGCTGGCTATGGATGTGAGGAGAGGACAATGGAGAGAGGGGAGAGGTAGATGCTGCTACTGAGAGGCCGTGCCTTTTTCAAAGCCAGACTAACGCGCTGTGTGTGTGTGTGTGTGTGTGTGTGTGTGTGTGTGTGTGTGTGCGCGTGTGTGTGTGTGTGCGTGTGTGTGTGTGTGCGAGGGAGAGAATCGCTTCGTTTTCCGACTCTCTCCCATGCATGTGCATGTCTGCGCTGGTGGACGCCGTCGCTGCTGCATGTTCGCTCCCGTCTCTTTCTGCCGTGTGTTTTCTGAAGCCTGCCTGCGTGTGTGTGTGTGTGTGTGTGTGTGTGTGTGTGTGTGTGTGTGTCTCAGCTCATATTGATGCATTTCAGTCAGACAGTGTGGGTGGATTTCATTCTCTCTGATTTTGTTCTGATTCACCTAAAATTCCCTTTTCTCTCTAAATCTGCAGCTTAAACATCAACATTTGGATTAATTTGAAATATTATTCGATTATTTTCCTTCACATTTCCTGCATGCATTCATCTTTATATCTGTCTATTATTTTTATGTATTGGTGTCTGTTAAATGAAGGATGTGTTTTCTGTGGGGCTTGTGGGAGTGTCTCACACCTAGTCTCTAACATCTGTCAGCTGCTTTACTTACTGAGCCCCCCTTCCTACACCGTGCGCGCGCGTGCGCGCGCGCGCGTGTGTGTGTGTGCATTCAGCAAGTGAATGGTTAAAATGCCGTCTTTTTCCTGCTCTCTGTTTGTGAATCGGAGGGAGGATGACTCAGGAGGGAACGCAGTAACTTCAGTTGCGCTTTTTTCCTGATGCTCTGGTTCAGCGGCTGAAAGAATAAAAATTAAATCCTTTTTTTCCTCTGATCGTCGGAGCGGGGAGGCATGATGGAGGACAGGGTGAGAGGAAAGGGACGGAGGTGTGAGGAGCAGATGGCTGGAAGGCGGCTGAGCGTTGGCGAAAGCCTCGATGGAGACAGCAGCAGAATCGGACCTCGGTTGGGGGGGAAAGCAGCCGGGCTGTTGAGTGTTAAAGTCGCGTCTTGGTGTCTGGATCTTCTGGACTCGGGATCCAAACTTTCTGTGCGTTCCTCGGCCGGAGCGCCGGGCAGCCGGCAGAGTTTGGTTGTGTTGTTGTTGATGGTGGGCGTCAATGCAGCAGGACAGACGGAGAACCGGACAGACGTTTGAAAATACTACATGCAGGAAAAATGAATGAAATCCTGGCATTAGATGCTGCTGCGTTAAAACGGCAGGAAATCCAACTTTTCACCAGAAGACTAAAATCCCTTTTTTTTTTCTTCCCAAAAGTGATTTTTTTTTTTTTCTTTTTAGGGCCAAAATCATTATTATTTTAGGAAGGCGACGATCCGCAGAACTAAATCTGATTTCACCCATTTCAGACCTTTTCTGTCCCCAATGAATCTGATTTGTTCCACTTCCACACCATCAACTTCCTACAATAATGTTTGTTTTGGAAAAAAGGTATTGGTCTCGATCAGCCATTATCTTATCAAAGTGACGATAAGTGGAACTAAAAGGCGCCTTTTATCCGACTTTTCCACGACAATATGAACAACCTCATTGCGTTCATTTTTTGCCAAAAGTTAAATAAAATATTTTTTCTAAAACTTCTTTTGGAAACAAAGAGGTGGTGATTAATTTTTAATCACATTAGACTTTTTCAAATGGAAATGTTTAAGAACAATATTTGTGTTTGTTCCATACAGTCAGATATTTGTGTCCGAAAAAGCAAAATTAGGTTTTATCACCATTTCATCGTTGCATCACAATATATTGTGACAAAATTCTCAGTTTAACCCACAAAATATTATTAGCTGCCACTTGATTTTGATGTTAAGCAGATTTCAGATTAAACAAACTGCAGCCTGAAGGTGACGGCTGGTCCAAAGTGAACCGAACCAAACCGAACCAAACCGAACTGAACCGAACTGAACCGAACCAAACTGAACCGAACCAAACTGAACCGAACCGAACTGCACCAAACTGAACCGAACTGAACCGAACCAAACTGAACCGAACCAAACTGAACCGAACCAAACTGAACCGAACCGAACTGAACCAAACCGAACTGCACCAAACTGAACCGAACTGAACCGAACCAAACTGAACCGAACCAAACCGAACCAAACCGAACTGCACCAAACTGAACCGAACTGAACCGAACCAAACTGAACCGAACCAAACTGAACCGAACCAAACTGAACCGAACCGAACTGAACCGAACTAAACCGAACCAAAGTGAACCGAACCAAACTGAACCGAACCGAACTGAACTGAACCAAACCGAACCAAACCGAACCGAACCAAACTGAACCGAACTGAACCGAACCAAAGTGAACCGAACTGAACCGAACCAAACTGAACTGAACTAAACCAAACCAAACTGAACCGAACCAAACTGAACCGAACCGAACTGAACCGAACTAAACCGAACCAAAGTGAACCGAACCAAAGTAAACCAAACCAAACTGAACTGAATTGAACTAAACTGAACCGAACCAAACTGAACTGAACCAAACTGAACTAAACTGAACCGAATCAAACTGAACTGAATTAAACTGAACTGAACCAAACTGAACCGAACCGAACTGAACCGAACCAAACTAAACTGAACCAAACTGAACTAAACAGAACCAAACTGAACTGAACTGAACCAAACTGAACTAAACTGAGCCGAACCAAACTGAACTAAACAGAACCAAACTGAACTGAACCAAACCAAATTGAACTGAGCTAAACTGAACTGAATTAAATAGAACTGAACTAAACTAAACTGAACCAAACCGAACTGAACTGAACCAAACTGAACTAAACTGAGCCGAACCAAACTGAACTAAACAGAACCAAACTGAACTGAACCAAACCAAATTGAACTGAGCTAAACTGAACTGAATTAAATAGAACTGAACTAAACTAAACTGAACCAAACCGAACTGAACTGAACCAAACTGAACTAAACTGAGCCGAACCAAACTGAACTAAACAGAACCAAACTGAACTGAACCAAACCAAATTGAACTGAGCTAAACTGAACTGAATTAAATAGAACTGAACTAAACTAAACTGAACCAAACCGAACTGAACTGAGCCGAACTAAACCAACAGACTTAAACTCCAAAACCAAAACCCATCAGAGATTTATGTGAAAGCCATCATGGAGGCTTTCTGTGTTCATTTACATCAAGATCATCTTTTTTGCAAATGGAGGGTTGGAGGCAGTGCCCCACCCGGGATCTTCCTGTGTGCAACATGCATAAAATCTGAATATATAAAACGTTCCTGATCACAGTTCCTGACAGGCAGAAAAACCCCAGGCAGAAAAAACAGTCCTAATCATTTCCATCCGTTCCAGTTGATCAGTTACCATCAATACATTAAGTTCAGTTTATTACTCAGAAAGGCTTAGTTTTTACATAGTTACTTGATTATGCTATAAAATGCCACAATGTGTCTGGAGAATACATAGTACTGCCCCTTTAAGACTTCTTTTTGATAGGAGGTTTGAAAAACATCATTCCACTAAAGAAGCGTAATTACTTTTTTTTAGAGCAGAGAGTTGTTCCTCTCACACATTAGCCATTAGCTTTAGCCTCTGTGAACAAATTGATCTAATATGGATACAAATGTAGGTTCTTTTCCCCATTAAAGTCCGGTCGACCCGGTTCTACTGGAACCAGAACATCTGCTCCTCCTCCAGCCGCTGTGGTTCTGACCCAAACCAACCTGTTCCCCTCCTGGCCTGTGGGGGCGCTGCACTAACAACCACTGAAGGAAATAAAAACCTCTGAAGACACTGAGAGCAACTTCCTGTTTCACCAGATGGAAACAAGATGGAGGCATCAGATTTTAGTGTTGGAGGATTTCTCTTTAAGCTAAAGACCAGGAGCCATTTCTGCTGCTAGCGCTAGGCTAGCACGCTAGCTTTGGTTGTATTTAGCCAGAATGTCCTGCGCTGTAGTCCACTTCCTGCTTTTGGAGCGGTCTCTGGTCCGCTTGGCGTTCACATTCAAACCAAACCCAGACCAAGGTTTGGAGGACCAGAGTTTGACTTTCTAGGCAGCTAATTGGCTAATATCTAAAATGGCCCAGATGATCAGGCCTTCATCCTTCCACCACCCTGAGCCTCTTCATGATTTCTGCAAACTTTATCCAAGATTCCTGCTGGCGATAAAGGAACCGGACACAATCTGAACCACTGCAGTGGTTGTGCCTGCTGGATCCCGGTTCCGTTAATTTGGTTCCATTTTGACCGAGAAGCACAGATAAAACCCCGGAGCGCTCTAACCGAGGCGGACTGGACTGACATCTAGTCCAGCAGTGAGTCGTGATCCGTGTCGAGTCCGTTCGCCCGGTGCCGCCTCCCAGTCCAGATGTGCCGATGGAATAACGCAGGAGGGTTAACCCAGCCTCACTGCCTGCTGCCGTTTCACTCCTGCCTGCCAGCCCGGGGTCGGTTTGTGCAGGCGGGGCCGGGATTACAGGCATGTCCGACCTCATATGCTACATAATTTGAAGTGTCATGTATGACCAGCAGTGGTGCTCAGGAGTCGGTGCAGCAGCATCCATGTAAAAGCTGCCAGAGGCGGTGAAAGCAGATGCAACAATTTAGGTGCATTTGGTTGCTTTCTGTGATCAGTGTGAGTGCAGATTTCCCTGATGTGCTCTTCCTCCTGGCTCAGTGCTTGTCAGCTGCAGCTGGATCAGTCTGTGGTGTGGAAACTGCTCTCATTATGATGCTAACTGTACCCCAGCCATCAACCGCTCTGTAAACTAATGCCTCTTTTATGGCCCGCTCAACGAAACCTATCTGTCCGTCGCTGCAGGGGGTATCATAATGCGACGCAGTGAGAAAAGTCAGTGTTTGCATGTTATCTTTGTATTTTGTATGTTTTTCATGAGCATTTTCTAATTTTTCTCTTGTCCTCTGAATGCTCTTTGTTCTCCACAGCGACTATATCATTAAGGAGAAGACAGTGCTCCTACAGAAGAAAGACAATGAAGGCTTCGGCTTTGTGCTTAGAGGAGCCAAAGGTAAACCTGCTCTGAAAACGCAGTGCGTGTCTCGCAGCGTTTGGTCTGATCTCTCCATATTTCTCCTTCCTTTTCCCCTCCAGCTCAGACTCCCATAGAGGAGTTCACGCCAACGCCAGCCTTCCCGGCGCTGCAGTACCTGGAGTCTGTTGATGAGGGGGGCGTGGCCTGGAGAGCAGGCCTGAGGATGGGGGACTTCCTCATCGAGGTAGAACTGCTCAATACTCAGTGCTGGGAACGCTAGCTCAGTAGCTAATCCTAAAGCACTAATCATAAATATTAGTTCTGCCAATGCTAAAAAGCTAATCCAGTATTTAGCAGAAGCTAGTGCTGAAGCACTAAATTCAACCAACATCAGAGGTTGGTAATGCTAACTATAAAGCTACTTGCTCTAACCTTAAAGCATTAACTATAAACATTGGTTCTGCTAATGCTACAACACTACACTAACATTGTATTTAGCAGTAGCAAATGGTAAAGCAATACATTCAGCCATGTTGGCACTCACAATTTCTGGATGGCAGCGCTAAATAAAAGACTAGTTATCCTAACCTTAAAGCTAATCATAAACATTAGGTTTTGCCAATGCTATTTCGCTAAAACAATACGGAAGCTAATGCTAAAGCACTAAGTGAAGCCACAATAACACCTAACATCAGTGATGGGTAATGCTAACCAGAAAGCTCTGTGGGCTAACCTTAAAGCATTAATCATATGCATCTGTTCTGCTAAAGCTAAACGCCACGCTAACATGGTATTTATCAAATGCTAACGCTAAAGCGCTACACCAATGTGGTATTTAGCAGAAGATAATTGTAAATTCAACCATGTTGATAACCACCATCAGTTGTACCACTGACTAAAACATTTACTATGCTAACTCTAAACCGCTAATAAACACAAGTTCTGCTAACGCTAACGTGCTACGCCAACTGCTTAAAATACAGTGAGCTAGTAAAAAGGTTTGCAACCGTCAGGTGCCATTTTGATGCTGAAGGTTTTCCAGAAAAACATTTAAACTGGAACTACGATTTGTTGAGATGAGATACGATGGATCCAGATTTATTCATAGTCAAAGGAAACAGGAAGTGACAACTCCCAGCGACTCTGATATGATTAACAAGTATTTTAAAAAATATATCTGGGTGATTATTTCCAAAGAATGAATTAGTTTTCCTGTTTCAGGTTTATTTTCTGTGTCTTAGTTCATGTTTTCTACCTGCAGCCAGAGTCCTTCATCAGTTTGGTCCTTCACAGTAGATCAAATGGAAAGTCTGCTGGTTTTTTACCTTTTCATAGTTCCTGTATGCCACATTTAAAAGGCATTTCTGAAATGCCAATTTTTAAACCTCTATTAAATCTGACACTTACTTCTAATTGATATTCAGGAGATTATGAGTCACTAATGTAGCTGCTCAGGCTTTAAGATAAGTCATTTACTTTGGTTTCTGACTCAGCTGGCAGTAATTCTCCTTAAAACCTGTATGTTTGATTTAAAGCCTGTTTTAGATAAAAGAAAGCACCAAATTAGACCCAAATGAAATCTGCTTTGGTTCCTGATGGTATAGACAAACAGAAGCTAATATGCTACAAAATGTGGTGTTTAGTGGGAGCTAATGCTAAAGCGCTCCTGAACAAGTAATAAACAACAGTTCCTCTAATGTTAAAACGCTGTACCTTTAGCAGAAGCTAATGCGAAAGTTAAAAAAAGCGACCAGCTGGTTCTTTGGGCCTCTCAGGTGAACGGCCAGAATGTGGTGAAGGTGGGTCACCGGCAGGTGGTCAACATGATCCGGCAGGGCGGCAACAGCCTCATGGTGAAGGTGGTGATGGTCGCTAGGAACCCAGAGCTGGAGGACACGGCTCGGAAGAAAGGTAGGTCACGTTTCCCCTGGAAGAAGCAACTTTCCGTGTTGTGTTTGACTCACGGCGATGAATGTGACGCCATGTTTACGCCTGTTGAGACGTGGTTGCCATTGGAGACGGGTGTTTGTTTGGAAGAGGCCTAAACGTTAATGTTTGCATTTGGCTGCTTTCCTTCAGCAGCCCCGCAGCAGTCGAAACGACTGACCCCTCCTGCCATCGCCCTGCGCTCAAAGTCGATGACATCAGAGCTGGAAGACATGGGTGAGACAGATTCTCAGTTCAGACCAGGGGGGTCCAAGGTGTGGCGCGGGGGCCAATTGTGGCGATAAATTTATTGCGATAAACGACAATGTTGTTGTTTTGAGACCATGTTCCGGTAATAAGGATGGAAGAACAGATTCTCAAAGAGAAATAAACTTTAATCTCTCATGAACATTTAACACCAGAACTGGAAGACATTTTAAATATCAAAAGTAAAAAAAACAAAACAGCAGAAACAACCAACAAAATTAAACAAAATGTCCAGTTCAGACCAAAACACCAGACTGAAACTTTTATCATCCAGTTTTCATCCAAATGGAAATGATTGAGGTCATTTTAATTCATTATGTCATTAATTGATTTATTGATAATTGTGACAGGCTTTCCTCCAACTGCTGCTCAAGAATGATTTTTATATGAAAAAATATTTGTACAAAATATTTATCTTTTAATAACAAAACTTTCCTAATAAACAGAACCACATCTATTGTAACTGAAAAGCTGCTTCTATTTATTTCATTAATTAAATAAATTCATGCCTCATTTGTTCATTTAATTTATTTAATTTTTTCAACTTAGTCTAAAATAATTTGAAAACTAGACACTTTTCTTTTAATACAGGAAATGTTCAATTTTAAGATTTTGTCTAAAAAAACCAAAATAAATTGAGTTGCGTCTCGGAGGCGGGGCTACGCCCACCCAGGCGTTTTAACAGCTGACAGGTTGCCATGGAGATTAAAGCATTTCTCAAACATGCATAGAAGAATCAACGCAACCCTCCAGGTTTGTTTTTGATGAGAAAAAACCTTAAAGCACAAAGGAAAGTTTAAAAAAAAAAAAGTCAGTTTTACCCTTTAAGAGTCAAGAGACTTAAAACTGATGTGCAAAGAAGCTTCACATCCTGAGCTGAGTCAGCAAGGAAGGAAGGCTGTACAAGGTTTTGACTTTAATGAATAAAAATACACATCACCTTTTCAAATTATTTGCAAAAAATAAAAATTAAAGGCTTTAATTTAATTCTCTTTCCAAGTAAATTACCTTTAAGAGGTGTAAATATGAGCAGCAGCAGATCTTTCCAGTGAAGTTCAGGTTGATGGTTTTTAACAGCCTATTGACTCGTTTACACTTTGAATTCGACCCGTGAAGAAGAAAGGCGATAATTAAACAGTGAGGTTAATAGATATAAAGCAGTCAGATGCTGTGTGACGACGTGTTTTATTCCAACTGTCACAATAAAACCTGTTTTATCTCTTTTTTTACCCAAATGTGCCGCCTGCAGTGGAGAAAGGTGGGCTCAGTGTGCTGCTATGATCATGTGTGTCTCCATCACCATCCCGTCATCACACCACCATTCACCATGTCATACATCTAAGTATGAATTTCACCCCTCATCTGATTATCCTGCGATCCTCCCAGTTGTATCTAATCTGTGTTTTTCTCTTCTGCAGCCGCCGCCTCGCCCTGGAAGAAGAAAGCAGGTGAAGATCAGATCTTATCGCCCGGCTGAGCTTTAGTTAAAACTGGTTCTGATTGGTCCACTGTTTTTGCTCCGTCGTTTGCAGAGTATGAACCTTCGCAGGGTCCAGATAAGAAGAGGACCGTTTATCAGATGGCGCTAAGTAAGAGCGGCTGTTTCTGAGCTGGAGAGGGCCGAGAGCGTCCTCCACCTTCATCATCTTCTTCACTCTTCCTCCTCTCTGTGCTGCTGCAGACAAGCTGGATGAAATCTTGGCTGCTGCTCAGCACACCATCACATCCGACAGCCAAGGTCAGAGGGGTCACGGGGGCAAGAGGGACCGGAGCAAGAGCATCGTTCCCAATGTTACCACAGTTCCCAACGAGGTACCAGCAGGGGATAATGCTGTCACTAGCAACCATAAGATTTGATTATTTAAATAAATTATCTTAAAGCTGCAGTATGTTGACATTGCCACCATGTTGTGTATGATCTTCTCCCAGTGCTAAGCAGATACAACCAATCAGAGACAGGAGGCGGGACTTAGCGCTGCCAATCACAAACTCTCCCTGACTGCTCTCTGCTACGCTGCAGCTAGCATAGCATGTGGTGAATGCTTACAGCTTGTTAGCATAGCCACCAATGACAATGAATGAATGGTTTTTCTGAAACTGCTACTTGCTGCTAAATAATATATTTAGCAGCTCATACATGAGGTTAATTGACAGCACTAAGCCCTGCCTCCTGCCTCTTGATTGGTTGTGTTTGGTTCTCAGGGAAAAGGTGGAGGATATCGATCTCTTCACAGATTCTGTCCCATAATAAAATGTCACAACACTGTGACAGATTTTACAAAAGTAACTTTATAAAAATTGCTACTTTATTGGAAACACGGCCATTTAAAAAACACACATTTGCATTAGGATTAGGTGGTTTTTTGGCTTTATTAATGTTAATATATTTTAGAAAACTGCAATAGAGACACTTTTTTCACAGCACAAGTCACATGATCAACAACCGGATGTTACTACTAGTGGAAACGTCAAAGAGGACAACAGGAAGTGGGAAGAGGATGATGGTGCTGCACGATTTTTAATGACTTATCTCATGAACAAACATATTCATGGATAATTTTAAATGCATTTCCTATTTAATGGAAATACCGCAATTGCAATATTGCAATATAGTGTTTTTTTGACATTAGCAGAAAATAGACAAAGATTTCCAGTGTAAATGCAACCAGTGTCTAAATTTCTGAATGATTTAATAAAATTGCAAATTGTCTGTCCCAGTTAGTTCAAGATGCAGCTCAGATATCAGGAAGTGAGAAATGCTGATAAAAAGGAAGCCTTGCTGTGCAGCTTTTTCTCAGCTCTGTTTGCCCTTAGTGCACTTTAGAGAGGCTGAGTGACAACAGGCCACCCACATGAAAACACACCGTTTCTGGAAGTGTCTCTTCATGTTCAGACAAGGACAAATCTATTGGTACCTCTTTAAACATGTAAAAAAAAAAAGCATCAAAATGTTTACTTTTATGGCAAATGTACAATTTTCCAGTAAAAATATTGTAATAATGTAAGTCCACTATATATGTTTTTTCCAGGTTGGGAGATTTTTTATGTTAATAAATTTTAGCTTTCAACATGAAACTATTGGAGAAAGAAAGACGAGTTTGTTATATTTCATGTCTCTATAAAGAGGCAGTTTTTTTTAGAATATTATAGAACTGCAGCATTTTTACATAGATAATAGTCCCTACTGCAGACTCCCCCTAGAGGCCTGGAGGACTTCTGCTTGCAGTGTTTCATATTTACAGCTTTTGCTGGTTAAGGTATTGTTCCTCTTCTGTTTCCTGTGGTGGACATAATTTATGTTTCATTTGTGTTTGTGTGTTTTGGAGTTGCAGCTCAGTTACGGTAGAATGTGATTTTCCACACCAACCAAACACATTTTAATGCAGTTTTCTGTCTGCTTTTCTCTCTACAATGTGCTGAAACACACCAAAGCAGCCGTATGAGCAGCCGTCATCCGTGAGTCTGATGCAGACTGGGCAAGGATTTGGCTACAACCAGGCCCATTTTCAACCAGGCCATGGACCTCAGCATGCAGTCATGATGCGCCAGAAATCCATCGGTAACCACACGTCATCAGCAGATTTCTTTAGGTTTCCTTTTCTGGCTGTAACTTTGTGTTTTTGGGCGTTAGGTGTGACAGAAGAAGAAAGGCAGTACCTCCACCCACCTGCTATGAAGCTAGCTCGCAGTCTTTCAGTGCCAGGACCAGAAGACATCCCACCGCCCCCCAACACTTCTGCTCCTGAGCCGCCTTTATCCGCAGGTCCTTATACTGGTAGAGGGCCTGCTATGCCAATTCCCCCTGTATCTCAAGTCCACTACCAGCTCCACTCACAGCCAGCCCATCCTACGCAGGCTGCCTGGGAGAGGGGAGGATCTGGTGGGATGAACCAGCAGGTCATGGTTCCCACCCTGCGCAGACAGTCCGACGGACTCTGCATAAGAGAGCCAGAGGCGCCTCGGAGAGGCGGCGGCAAGATGGGAGGACTGAGGAGAGGATACAGCAGTGCCACACCGCCAACAAGTGCAAAGCCAAAGCCTCAACAGGTGCAACATCCTGTGCAACTCACCAGCCGGGAGCAAAGTGGAGGAGCCGGAAGGGGAGTAGCGAGGCGTGGAGGTCGCGGAGCTCTGATCAAGCAGTCAAAGGTGGAAGATGGGCTGAGACAACATAGGGGCAAAGGAGGTGCTACCAAAGAGAAGAGTTCAATCCCCATCCCTACGATCATCGTCAAAGCGCCGTCCACCAGCAGCAGTGGCCGAAGCAGCCAGGGTAGCAGCATAGAAGCAGAGCCATCTCAGGATGCGGAGGACCAAACCTCTGGGAACGCAGCTCCAGACAACTCCAGCACAAGCCTACCTTCACCCCTGACCCCCACACCACCTCAGCCGACTACACCCAACTCCTTGCCTTCATCGAGTGTCACACCCGCTGTCTCCTCTCAGCAAAACCTGGAAAAATTGGACTATACCTCAACATTTGGCACAGCATTTAGTGGAGGAGGAACACGCAGGGACAGGGAGCGATTAAGAGACATGAGAAGAAAGAGCGCTTCCTTCTTCCAGTCGTCAGAGGAAGACATCCAAGGAGAGGCAGGTGGTGGAGAAGGAGGAGGGACACTTGAGGCTCAAGTTCAGCCTTTGCAAGGCTCAAAAATGGAGGTACCAACCCCTCGACTTCGGCCTTCCAAGTCTATAGATGAAGGCATGTTTTCTGGAGACAACTTCATGAACTATTCCAGCAGCATGCCCCCAGCTTTTGGCCTTCCAGAGTACTCCTCACCTGTCCTTGGCCAGGATGGGCAGCCCAAGTCAGCCCCCTCAGTGTATGGCAGCCAGCCTGCTACAACTTTTATCCACCCACTAACAGGGAAAGTGCTTGACCCCTCGTCCCCACTTGGCCTGGCACTTGCAGCGAGAGAACGAGCTCTGAAAGACGACCGCAGGACGCGCCGAGATGACAGGCACTTTGGCCGGCATATGTCCACAGTTGGATCCTTCCCTACACCAATTCAGACCCCGACACCTTCGCTGTTTGCAACCCCGACGCAGTCGGCATACACTTCTCCGGTGTCCCTCCACCTCGGATCCCCCTCCGCCACCGCCTCCCCCGCGTCTTTGAGCCGGCCGCAGTCACCCAGGATTTTACGTTTAGGAGGTGGAGGTGGGGAGAGGATAGAGAGAGAAAGAGATGGAGGGCCTAAAGAGGGTCTTAGAGTTCGTTTCTCTGAGGACAGAAACAGCCAGTTTTCAGGCCAGTACTACCCACAGAGCAGCAGAGACAGAGAGAAGGAGATGTACGAAAGCAAACATGCTCAGGCTGTTCAGCCTCCTCCCCCGCCAGCGCAACCTGCCCCCCGTAGACCCTCCTACTTGCAGATGGAAAACGTTCCCAACACAAGCTATATTCCACAGTACACTGTCCCCACAGCTCCATCACAGACTAACGACGCAATGGGAGAAGCAAGAGCCGGGGCAGGCGGCCTGGGACTGATGGTTCTCCCTCCACCAGCTCCCTCAATAGATGTGGATGAGGAGTTTGTTTTTGCAGATCCTTTGCCCCCTCCACTACAATTTGCTAATGGAAAGAATGAGAGAGCAATGGAGTTCTCTCAGCATCATCAACACCAGAGTCAGCAGCCTGCTTCTGCTGCCCCACCTCCACCAGTCGCTCCTCCTAAGGCCTCAAATCCTCCCCAACAGTCTTCACAAGGTGGCGACTCTGCTGCCTCAAGCCTCACCTCCTACGACAGCGAAGTGGCCAACCTCACACAGTCAGCACTTTCTCCATCGTATCCGTCCCCGCAAATATTTGCACCGTCGTCCACCACCGCCACCACCTCAGCGGCTGTTGCACCTGCTGCATCACTACACAGACCCCAGCCTGTGTCACATGTCCATCCTTACTACGGCAGCGCCAATGACCCATTGGTTGGGGTTCAGACGCCGGCCCAGGACAGAGGCACAGCGGCCCTTACCACCACCATGACCTACGCAACAACGACAATGACAGCAACTGCTGCTGCCACAACCACAACAGCCTCTCCTGCTTCCTCCGACTATAGCATGGCTGGGCCCAAAGTAGGCCTGAGCACAGGGAGTAAAGGAACCGATCCCACTCATTCCAGTACTATGATTCCCAAGAGTGGAGACTGGCAGGACACAGTGGTGGATTCTGGCATCGAGGAGCTGGACAGTCATAGCAGTAGTGACCATCATCTAGAAATGCTGGGACTTGGTGGCTTGAGAGGAGAAAAAATCGGACTTGGAGGTGATGGACGAGGAGGGGCGGGAGAGAAAGTCAGCGAACATCAGGATCCCTGCACAATCTACCGGGGAGGGCAACCGTTTGAGGTGCACACCTCCAAAATGGCAAACCCTGTCTTTCCAAAGATGACGCATTACAAGGAAATGGAAGGGAGAGGCCCGCCTATAGCGTTACGCAGGCAGAACAGCACCAACCCGGCTCCTTTGCAGTTGCAGAGACAAAGCCACCCTGAAGATGCCAGTTTGGAGAGGACTCTTGTTGACGACAGAATGCACAAGCAGAGTCGGGCCAGAATGGAAGATGGCTTTAGCTCCGCGTTGGCGGCCTGTCTGGAGAGACCCATAGAGCCTCGATCAGTGGTCTGGGGTGACATCGCTGAACACGAGCAAGAGGGAGTCCAGTATGGGGGTATGGTGTTGGAGGGTCGCAGGCTTCACTCGCCTTTTTCCGGTGTGAAAGCCAGCATCATCAACGAGTTGAGTTCCAAGCTGCAACAGATGAGTAGCATGAAGAGTATGGATGACTGGAGTCACGTTCCCAAGCCTCCCTCCATGCATAGGTTTGTTTGTTTTGATCAACTTCTCTGTAAAGTTCCTGTATCTAACAAGCATGGCAACTTCCTACTAGCATTTTAAAGGGAACTCCAAATATTTAAACATGTCTGCCTCAACCTAAAAGTTGTTTGTGATACATCAAAATTTTCTATTGGTTATATTTTCACCTAGACTGGTCACCATTTTTTTTCACCTGTGCGATGCATGCTGGGCCTTTGACATGGGTAGGAGGACTTGAAACTAAACATAAAACACAAAAAGTGGATGTGGTGAAAGCTAACATCACACCCACAAAACGTCTGGATTGAGACGAACTGCCTCAAAATTCTTAGATATCCATAAAACAAGCTAATGTCATCAGCTTGTGATCTATTGTTTACCATATTAGCTAGTGCTAATACCATATGTTTGCTAGAGCTAACACCATTAGCAGAAGCTAAGACCATTATCTAGCACAGCCTGTTGCCTAGTAACCTAAGTTGCGCTTCAGCATGTTTGGTCAGTGGTTTTATTGCTCTATGCTGTATACAATGGCTGCTGGAAAAGAGTTAGGTTGTTGACTTAATATCCACAAACCCCTTTGCTGCTTTCCAGTTGGTTGTGCAGACGACTTCTGCTTTTGAAAGATGTATGGTTACATAATCGGGCTTCTGTTAGCAACCGCTTTCACATGTAAGTGTAAACATGGAGTTGGGGGGGCGTTGCCAGCAGCAGCTCATTTGAATTTAAAGTGATAGAGGCCCTAAAACTGCTCATTCTGAACTGAGCAGACTAAAATCTCATGTGAACATGTTTTGTGTAGCCCAGGCATATCCCAGCCTGTTCAAGGAAGCATAATGGGTCACCAAATGAACAAAGTTATTCAGTCCATGTTGGCCAAACTTCCAAATACTGAGCAACAACAAAGACCGTTTAGGACATATTATTGCTGGCAAAGACTTTGTTGAGTTCGTCTCTCCTCACAGTTTGGAGTGGTTGCTTAAAGGACACATCTCCTTCACGATCAAGATGGCGCATTACTCTCGTCACGGCTAAACATTAGCAATCAGGTAGAATCAGATTCGGTCGCTGAAAATTTTAATAGATTCAAAGCCTCCAGAAAGCAAATGTTTCTCAAGAATCCAGACTCTCTGGCTGAAGCAAAGCGAAGAACAAGGAAGTGGTTTTTACCAGGCTAGAAAACCAACAAATCCCTCTGCTGTGTGAGTCAGACAGTGTTTCAATTTCACTTGAAGCTAGGTAGTAAGAACCAGCCTTCTCACCATCAGATTGGACTAGATGTTGTCCTGTGCTGATTTTAATGATGGAACCATTGTAAGGTTTTAATTTGTGTCTTTTAGGTATTCAGCAGATTTTACCGATGCCTTCCACAGCCCACCGACCGGTCGCTCCACCTCGCCGCTACCGACCTCCTCCCCGCAGCATCGACAGATCCTGACTCCCAACCTCTCGGCCTCTCCTTCTGTCTCTCCGTCTCCTCAAGTCCCCGTTCAGCGCAACTGGACCCGCTCCCCTTCTCCTCAGATGCCGACCTCCCCGGTACATTCCCATCCTCCCCATTCCCCAACCTACTGCCCATACCCAACATCACCTAAGCACAGATCTAAGTTGCGCAGGCAGACGTTTGATTTTCAGTGTAGTCCCTCTAAAGAAATGCGGTCATCGGTTTCCAGGCGCCGGGCCCCCAGCCCTCTCATCTACAGCACCGAACAGCAGAACCCAACACCACCCAGACCGTCCTCTCTCCCCATCCTTCCCTCCACACCTATCTACAGTAACCCCTTTGACTTTCCTGGCCCTCTCACTCCTCCATCTCCTGGTCACTCTCTAGGAGATCCCTACCACGCCTCGACTCCCCCGCTGTTCTCTCCTTCCGGTGTGCCGAGTCCGAACCCTCTACTAGTCTCACGCTCTCTCTCCCCGACTCATTTCTTCTCGGGAGCCTCCTCCCCTTTGCATCTACCTCCCAGCCCTTCTTGTCTCAACTACCCCAACCTCAGCGCTGCTCCCCCTGCCAAACCCTTTGCCATCAAACCTCTACCCTACTGGACCAAGTACGACGTTGCTGACTGGTTGACTTACTTAAATTTGGGTGAACACAGGGAGCGTTTTATAGACAACGAGATAGACGGATCTCATCTCCCGTCCCTTACTAAGGACGACTTCTTGGACCTGGGAGTGACCCGAGTGGGGCATCGAATGAACATCGAGCGGGCCCTCAAGAAACTCACTGACAGGTGAGGGAGGACAAAAACGGGCCAAAGATGTAGAGGCGACTCAAACGGTCCGAAAGGAAACACTGGATGGTGAAGGAGCGTCAAAGTGTCTCGTTAGCTTCATTTAAAGGTGCAGTATGTAACTTTTATAAAGAATTTGTTTTTACATGTTTGTTAAAGCTGTCACCATGTCATGACAGATAATCTATGAAAAGACTGATCTCCACATCTCCTCTGAGCTGCTACTGAATAAATGCACCAAAAACAACCAATCAGAGCCAGGAGGCGGGGCTTATCGCTCTCAGTCATCCTCATGTACTTGCTGCTAAATGTGCTAACGCCGGATAAGCAACTCATCATTACAGGAAAACCATTTTCTACTGTCATTGATGGCTATGCTAAGTGGCTTTAGCATTCATGACATGCTATGCTAGCTGCAGTGTAGCAGACAGCACTTGGGAAAATCCATTAACCCCCGCCTCCTGGCTCTGATTGGCATATAGTTAACAGAGAGAAAACAGAGATTGATTTTTTTAAAGATTATCTCATATCACCACATAGTGGCAGTTTCAACAAATGTATAAAAAACAATTTTTCTGAAAGTTACATGCTGCAGCTTTTAGTTGATCCAACCATACCTTACCTTTCAACCTTCTTTATCCTTAAAGTCTGATTAGTTTTCCAATCATTTCTCCATCAAACTGCATTTTTATCAACCCCATTTAGTTTGTAGTTAAAGTCCACCCATTCTTATTCTTTGATTTGGCCTCCTTTTCTCCCCAGGCGTCTCTCCTCTCCTTTGCATATCCCCACGTCTCCTCGAGACACAGACTGAGAAAGTGAAGGGATGATTCAGAGAAGGGAGAGAGAAACTTATTGACAAAGCTGATCAATAACAGAAGATGTGCAAGAGAAGATCAGTGGACATCAACAGGCCAGAAACAGAAACCTGGGCTTTGCTTTACTGTGGATCAATTTGTGGAGTACAAAAAAAAAGTCAGAATGTTTTAAGTCGATGGTGAAAATTTGTTTCGAAACTTTTGATGGACAGGCTTTTAATTAACTCACTATTTTTTGGTGTAAAAGAATAAACAGTTTTTTCCTTTCGGGCTCAGTGGACAGATGGATTCTCACACCATCTGCTGCTCAAAGCTGCAACTCAGAAAACTTAAGTTGGAGTTTAGAGACGAGCAGAAAAGGAAAATGTTATTTACTGTGACTGAATTGGAGGCGCTATTAAAAGCAGAGACGTGAACGGCACATTCTGACGTCTGCTTTGTGCTTTTCAGCAGATCCCACGATGACTTCTATTTGTAAATGATAGAAAAATTAGACAAAAATAGTATTTTGTATGAAATAATAAATATATATATTACACACACATATATTTGCAGATTTCCCCCAGAGGTTGCTCCCGATAAGCTTTGTATGTTTGTACTTTGCGAGCGCTAGATATATATTACATGTTTAACAGGATTAGTGAAAGAGCCCATCTGTTTTGTACTCAGTGCTGATAGCAATCATTCATATAAAACTGGTCAGGGTGTTTTTAAATGTTCAAATTACACTGTAAAAAATGAGGAAGAAATTTAAAAGCTTCATCAGGTTTCAGCCAGTTTTGGAGAAAACTGAGTTTTGTGTTTTGGGGTGAAACTAAAGTTGTGTCCTTCCTCCTTGGTGCCATGAGGTCGGCCATTTTGTTTTTTTTCCAGGTGAGGTGATGAAAAAGGGCTTTTTACTGCTTCTCTATTTGCCTGAACTTCTCGACCTTATGCCTCTGTGAGTCTGATAATGTGAGTGTGTTTGTCGGTCTCAGATGCTTCCCCTGACTTATACCTTCTCTTCCTAAAGTGTTTTCCATAAAAGCAAATGCTTCTTCTGCTCCTAAAATGTTGAATTAATTAGATTTTATTTCCGAACTGTCAATCCCACAGTTTCACTATTCCACAAAGCAAAAAGCAAACTAATTTTTACATATTTTTGCTGTAATAAATGGAAAACTACAGTTTGTGTTACACATTAAACATCTTATCTCGACTTTATTCTATATGGTGGCCGACAGGCGCAAATGCACAGCAAACACATGAATAATGCAAACTCCAAAATACGTACATGTTGGTGCAAAACCCTGCAAATAATAAAACAAAAGCAAAAGAAAAATTCTGCAAACACAGGAAATGGAAACAACCAGGTTGGACACGATAACAAATGTTTCTGGATGATAAATTGCTCCGGCGGTTATTGCGATAAACAGTAAAGATGTTTTGACAATATTCTAGTATTGTGGTGGTAATGGATTAATAATGCTGATTCTCAAAGATCAATAAACGTTAAATTGTAATCATTTAACAATTTAAATGTCCAAAACTGAAAAAAACAGAAATGACAAATAAAATCAATCTTGAAGTCTTTATAAACAAAATTGTCCTTCAAAATAAAGTCTTGTTGAAACCAAAACATCAGACTGAAGATTTTTACCATCCAGTTTCTGGTAGAAAGAGAAAAACAAGAAATGATGCAAATAGAAATTAATTTGCTCGGTTTAATTTATCGTGCTATGAATTGATTTATTGTGACAAGCCTAAAGGCAAATTGCAAAAATAACAGCAAATATGAAACAATTAAAGCTCACAAAGTCGTCCACTCCACTAGAGGGAGTCTGGAGCTGTTATTACCTACATCCTATATAAATATACTGGTGTTCAACAATATAAAAGATTGTGTGTTTAAGAAGACACGGCATAGACATCCTGTCTTTTCTAGGGTTCTGGTCTCATAATTCGGTGATCGACTCCCCCTGGTGGTCTGGAGGACTTCCATTTCAGGAGCAAAATACATTTTATACCTGCTGCTGTTTTTCTGCTTCCTGTGGTTGGAGTGTTTCTCATTTACTACGTTTTGTCGGTAGTAAGTTCTTGCTTCTATTTTCTGCAATTCCAGAGATTTTCATATTTAAAAATGCTTAACTGGTCCCAAATGTTATGATTCTGAATCCATGTCCAGAGGTTCCACAGTGGTTCCCAGAGCAGAACCAGCCTTCATCAGGTTGTTGTCCACTCAGAAGTTCAGTCTCATTCATGGCTTTGATGTTTCTCCATGTGGCTGGCAAAGAGCGATCCCATCTGGTACTTCAAAAAAACCCACAGTGCTTCCTGTGACGCTTTCAGGCGTCTTTCTAACACGTAGTTTCTGAA
The DNA here is from genome assembly GCA_903067055.1 of Poeciliopsis paucimaculata. NCBI lineage: Eukaryota > Metazoa > Chordata > Actinopteri > Cyprinodontiformes > Poeciliidae > Poeciliopsis > Poeciliopsis paucimaculata. The sequence continues at coordinate 60,674 of CAEGAD010007773.1, read as the reverse complement.
CAAGGGTTTGTATTCAGAGAAAAACAAGACTGATCTTGGTTTATATATCAATGTGTTGCATGTGTTTTTTCTTTGCTTTGCATTATTCATGTGTTGGTGGCTCTTTTTGCCATTTGCTGCACATTTGCGCCGGTCGGCCACAGTGATATTAAGATGCCAGTGCAGCCATTTAACTGTGGGGCAAACATCATTTATAGCTTTGTATGTAATGACAATAATGTCAGCAAAGAGGATAAAAATATAGTATAATGAAGATTATAATATTAGGTATGTAAACATTTTTAAGAATCTCTGTCTTCCAGATAGTGTGGACAAATTCTTTGACGTTTTCTGTTTAATTTCTGGGTTTTCTGTAAATGCTCTCTATACCGCAGTGACTCCAGTATTCAGGCTCAAAGCAGAACATGGACTGAGCCGCAGTGTAGAAAGCATTACACCTTATGAACACCAGAGTATTTTTAGGCCTAGTGAAATGCATCATGACCACATACAGTATGAGCATAAGTATGCAGAGATAAAAGGTATATGAATATATATATATAAATTTTGTTTTGAATAAAATACAGTATATAATATGATAGAGATACAACTAAGGTGTTGAAATAAAAGCTGAAATAAAGCCCGGCTCTGTCGTCATTGCTCCCATAATGAACCGGTTGGAGGTGTTTGGATTGAATGGAGTCATTTGGCAGCAGCAGCAGCGGTGGAGGACAGCGCCGCTCTCAGCTGCAGGCTTGTTTTCCCTTCGGTTTGCTGAGTTAATGGTGTAAATGTTTGGAGCTGGTGGGCAGGAAGACGAGGAAATGGCTTGTTGGAGAGCGTGCAGCCGACTCAAACTGGCCTGTGAGGCATTAAGTAGATGAATGTCTGTTTGCAACCAACTCACAAATTAAGCTGTTTTTCTGTGATGGTGAAACTGAAACATGCTGTTTTCTTTCTTTCTTGTCTATGTGAAGAAACCTTTCCAGGAAACAAATAATCTCTCCCATGACTTCATCCAAGGTACTTAGTTTGGGTGACATGATGTGCTCTGAATCATCATTGAGGTCATATTTTGATTGTCTTTAAAAGAAAAACCGTGATTCAACATGGTTTGTTTTTTCTTACAGAAGTTATTTACACTCCGTAAATTCTTCCCATTATGCCACAACTAAAGTCTTTTTATGAGGATTGCGTGTGACAGATCAAAGCAGTTAATCTTTGTGAAGTTTGAGGAAATGATCAGCGCTAATGTGCTAATAGCAGAGCTAATTTATCATTAGCTAGTTTAGCATGTAGCACATTTCTCTGTGTCAATATTCTGTTGCTATTTTCTGACCTTTGAGTTGAAAAAAGTTTGACATTTGGGATTAATATTTTCAACATTTAAGATCCTTCAAGAAGCTAGACGTTTATATTCACGCTCTTATTTTGAAGTGGATGAACCAGTTCCGGTTCCGGTCCTCATGTCTTCTTTCACTAAACTTTATTGATAAATGGCAATAAAACAAGCAACCAGAGGCGGTAATTAAACAAATGCGGCAGAAATTCACAAGTTTGAATCCTTGGACCCTGTTTGGGTTTAATTTAGCTCCTTAGCATTAGCTTCTGCTAGATATCATGCTGGTGTAGCGCTTTAGCATTAGCGGACTAAAAGCAGCTAACGCGTTAGCTAAGCTAACCGGTTCAGCTGATCCTCTGGTGAAGTTTCTCTTTCTGGAGGTTTTTTCCTTCTTGCTAATCTGATGGTCAGGATCTGACAGGATGTCCTTCCTTCCTCCCACTTTGTGTTCAAGGCTTTTGTTCTTTCCAGTGTTTCTTCCTGCATTTGTTGACCTGCCTTTGAATAATAACTAATCACTTTTCCTTCCAGTGCAGTTTAATAAGGACTGTCAGATGTTTCTGTTCTTGCAGAAACTTTTCCTCTGCTGATGACAAACAGGAGAAATGTTCTTAATCAATTTGGCTTGAAATTGTTTAAGAAACTCAAATAGAATTGGATTCTAACAACCTGAAGGTTTAACTACCAACAGTCCAGATATAAAATTCATAATACTTTTAAGTATAAATTGAATATTTCAGAATAAAGTAAATAATGAAAGTGGCCCTTGTAATGTGAGGCCCTTTAATCCAACTCTACTCCGTTTGTGGAAGAAGTTCAGATCGTTTGGTAATGTCTGAATGTATAATGAAATCAAAAAGGTGATGTCTGGTTCGGTTTGAATGTGAACACCAAGCGGACCAGGGACCGCTCCAAAAACAGGAAGTGGACTACAGTGCAGGGCATTCTGGGTAAATTCAATCTATGCTAACATGCTAGCCTAGCACTAGCAGCAGAAATGGCTCCTGGTCTTTGAAGAGAAATCTTCCAACACTAAAATATGACGCCTCCATCTTGTTTCCATCTGGTGAACAATCAGCAGATGATGGAGTTCTGGTTCCCGTAGAACCGGGTCGACTCGACTGTCAGGTGTTAAAAACCTCAACTGTCTAAAAGTTTTGACGTTTGCTCTGAAAGATGACATGTGGATGTAGCGTTAGCAACACGCCGCACTCTTTAGTTCACACTGCAGTCCTTCTACATGGAAACTCCTCACACACGTGTGCTAATAAGATCATATGACCGTGAGCCTCCCTGACATGATCATGTCAAAATAAAAGCCTGGCATCTCATTAGTACCATATTGATAGGGACAGAGGGAGGACCGGGGGCGGCGGTCGTCTTCCAGCTGTTGTGTCTGATGAAACGGATCCAGACGAGCCGCAGCAGCAGAACCCAGCAGGACATGAGGAAAAACCCGACGGGTTGATGTGTGGAGCGGCGCTGCAGCTGACAGACGGCAGCAGGTGAGTAGAAACAGGAAAGAGTTCATTTCTTCATTTCCACCAAAAACTAAAAGACATTTTGAGATTAAGCTCCAAATGTTTCTAGAGAAAAACTTGAAAATTTTCCAATTTCAAAAGTTTAATTTTTTTATTTTTAAACCAAGTTTTTATTCTAGAAAATTTCAGAGATTTATCTCAACATTTCAGATTTCTTTTCTAATTTTTGACCTTTTGAACTCAGAAATTTCAAAAAAAAAATTCTAGAAAATTTCTGAGTTTTTAAAGCAAATATTTTACTTTTTTCAAACTCAAAATAATTTTTTCTATAAAATCTCTGAGAAACTAAAGTCCAGTCTCTCTCTCTGTCCCTCCAACGCGGCGTTGTGTGGAAGTGATTCTTCCCGTTCTCCGGGTCGGCACCGGGGGTGTGTGTGACTTTAAGCGGGGAGGGAAAAGTGGGTCAGGGCGAGCGGCGCGGTGGCGAGGAGGGGGAGGCAGACATGGAGCAGCTCTTGAACTACAGGAACAAGTGGTGGGTTGAGTAATCACTGTGATTCAGGGAGACATGTAAGTGATGGTTGCTTCAGGCATGACTGCTCAGCTGTCACGGCTTTTCCCGACTCGGCTTGTGAGTGATTTTCTGTAGAACTGAGAGGTGATGTTGTTTCAACTCAGAGGAAACTGATGAATGATTGTTGGTGGAAACATGATGAAGGTCTTCGATGAGGCAGAAGCATTAGAGCCACTGCTGATAGGAAAAAGGAGGAAATCTCAGCCAGAAAACTCAGAAATGTTGAGATTAGGCTCAAATTTTCTAGAAAAAAAAACTTTCTTGAGTTTCAAAAGTTTAACCTTTTTGACATTTGGAAGTTTTCTGACTTACAACAGTTGAACTTTTTCATGTTTATTTTCAAACATTTCTGAATTTAATCTGAAAATTTCAGATTTTTTCTCGCAAATGTCCAACTTTTGGAGCTCAAGAATTTCCAAGTTTTTTCTAAAAATATACCTGCGATTAATCTAGAGATTCAGGTTTTTGGCAGACATGGTCTCCCTTATTTTCGTCTCTCTGCGATGCGTCAACAGACAGAAATAGGCCTGAACCTGAAGGTTCCTGCGTGTTTCGGCCTGCGTCTCCGTTCCCACTCTTCCACTTTCAGGTTGTCTTGAGAGGCGGATCGGTGGCGGCTGCAGACGGCCGGGCCGGGCCAGGCCAGGCCGGGCCTGGTGTTAGTCAGAGTGAACAGAACCGTGACCTTTGCCTGCCGTTTATTTTGGGAAGGCTGCAGGAAGAAATGCTGGAGCAGCTGTTCTATTCCTGCAGGCCGATCCCGACCCGCTGGATTCCAGCGCCGCCGCCCCCGCAGCCTGGGGGGGGGGGTTCTGTTGTACAGTAAATATGGCTGCCGGATCAAAGCGGTCATGGAAAATCAGACTCACCAGCTGGACCTGCACACAGTTTTTATGATCTGCCGAACAAGAAAACATTCATTACCAGGAAAAACTCAAATTTCAAACTTTTTAACCACTTGGATGAAGTTTAAGACCTGCTGGTGACTCCACTAAAAACTAATCAATAGGCTAATTATCTATCAGCTGATACGAAACACTGTGATACTGATATTGTGATCCATTTTTCAGCCATATTTACAGAAACGTACAAACTTTATGTAGCCACCTGGCGATAAATTAGCACTTTTACCCACAATTAGGCCTGGATAATAAACCAATAACAATAAATGTCTCTATAGACTCGTGATCAATATCAAATATTCAATAATTTCACTGAACTCCAATCCAGAACTGCACAGCATTCTGGGAGATGTAGGCAGAGGAAAGACTTTAGCTGATCAATCTCTCATTGCTAGCTAAGCTAGGTTGGTGGAATCAACTAACTCTCTCACTGTCTGGTTGCCTAGCAACAACATGCTGGGTAAGAAGCAGTTTCAGGCTTCCCCCAACTTCGGTTGCCTAGCAACGGCCAACTGGCACAGCAGTTTCCAGTTTCCTCAAAACTGCAAAAAAATTAAAAACAAAATGGAGAGAAAACTGGACAAGCAGGAACGGTCACAAAAAACTAATCGATAATCAATAATGGATATCAACTGATATGACACATCATGATACATAGAAAAAACGCTAGCTAGTTAGCTAGCAACCTGCAGAATAAAGTTGTGAATTTTTCACAGACTCAAATTTAAGACTTTTTAAGGCATTATGAATAAAAATTAAGACTCGTATTTCCAAGGAAATGTCCATTCAATTCATTTTCACTAAGCTGTGATAGACACAAAAAATTAGCTAGTTAGCAATGTTAGCAGTGAGCTAACTGCTAGCCTCAAACATTTCGCAGTTTGTTTGCCTGACAGAAAAGTCTAGCAAGAAAAAAGACAAAATTTAAGATTTATGATCAACGTATTTAATGTCGACTTCCTTTCTTAAAAATAAAACTTCCTTTCAAAAAAGTAATTTAAGACATTTGAAGCTGTTTGAAGGAAGAGATCACAGTTTGTGTTTTTCTTCTGAATAAACCAGATCGCTGCATCTGTTTTCAGATGAACTGTGTCCATGCTGCCACCTGCACAGCGCCACCTGCTGGCAGGCAGGTGTCTTTAATGTGGCCATAAAAGCTGCTCTCATGTTCCCTGTTTTAGTTGTGGGAAGGAAAACGGAGCAGATTGATATGAAATGCTGCCTCTCGGCTCTTTCTGTTCCTCTGTGATGGTTTAAACACGTTTGCTGTGAAAATCTGTGCTGTTATTTCAGCTGTTTGTCTGAAACCGTCAGAGAAGAAGAGCCTGAATGCATCAAACTGCAGCTTCACCTGTTTCCTCAGGTGCAACAAAAACAAGAACAAATGTTAAATATGAGGAGCTCTAAGTTTATATTGGTGCTTTGAAAGTGAGGAGGAGAAAATTAAAGTCAAATTTAAAGTGACAGAAGAGAAAATCTGATGTCATAATGGACCTGAAGGCCTGCAGACACAAAGGTCACCAGGCTTCACCTTTCAGGGTCAAAGTTTCTGCTCTTTTTTTCCAGAAGAGACTAAAGTTTCTCATTTCACATATTTTATTTTCTCTTAAACTTTCAGTCTCTAAAAACCCCAAAACACTCAAATCAGGCTAATTATACAGTCGACAGTCAATCGTTAGTTTTTTGTAGGAAAGAGTTGATACAAAACATGAAAATGATTTTCTATGTTTGCCGTATTAAAAGAAAAACATCTTGTTTTCAAATCCTTTGGGTTCAATGGAACAAATTTATTTCCACCTATTAGAGAAGAATTTGTTTCAGAACCTTTTCTGTATTTAACCCAATTTAATAAATGAAATAAAAACTGATTTAGGTTCAGTAAAATCAGATTTTCAGTAAAAGTCTCTGGATAAACATGTTTTTCATAAACACTTTGTTATGAAAAACGTAACATTATTATGTTGGTGATAATTTTATCTGATTAAAACTAAGTTTTTAAACATTTTATTTTAAGGTGTGACATAACAACATGGACACTTTATAAATGTTTGCGTCATCCTGGAGATAAAGACACTTTAATGCTTTAAAAGTCTCATTATTTAGCGAATGAAGCTCCATGAAAGTGAACATTTATAAAGTCTTTTGCTGTGTTACCAAACTGCAGCTCTGACAAATTTGGATCATTCTTGAGTTGCAGTTTGGGGGCCACACAAAATCCCTCCAAGGGCCACAGTTGGCCCCCGGGCCTCGTGTTGGACACCCCCGACATAAACAGAGATTTACTTTGTTCCTAGACATGGCGAGCCAACCCAAGGAACCGCTGGAGGATCCCAAGAAGCAGAGCTTCTGGATGGTGACGATTAATCTCCGATATTATTGATCAGTTTCCGATCGATTCTCAATTCCACCTCCTAAAGCGAAACTGCTTCTGTTCCCACCCAGCCTGGGAACTACGTGTGCACGGTGCAGAGGACGGAGCAGTCGTTCCAGGCCTGTAACGACGTGACGGCGTGCTTCCTGGAGCGAGCCAGGCTGGAGCAGCAGTACGCGCAGCAGCTGAGCCAGTGGAGCAGCAGGTGGAGGAACATCATGGACTCCAGTGAGACAGACGCCGCGTCGCTCCTGCACCAACAACAACCTGCTGCAGCAAACGCTTTCATTTGTGCTGCTCGTTTTAGAGACATTGGTGAAAAAGTTTCCAGAGGTCATCATCACTACGTTCAGAACAAAACCCACAGAGTAATCAGGTCGACCTCTGATGACCTCTAGAAACATTTATTAATATTTCTAAATGACTGCGGCACAAATTGTTATTGCTGTTAGGTGAATTATTGAATAACTGAGCAGATAGTTGAGATTTACATTTGTACATTTGCTTCCTAAATACCTTGTTGTTTAGCAGAATAAAGTTTGTGTTGATGCTTCAGGTTAAGTTTTTCAGCTCGTGTTGTTGACCTCTGACACCTGGATATCAAGTAGCTTCACTTGGTTTTGCTGCTAAATGTGGCAGGAATTAAAGGAAATTCAGTTTTTCCTCTTTTGTTTTCTGCTTTAATCCCAGAGGAAATCAGATCCTCTCCTCTGGCCGTGACTCGCCTCCAGGGGGCGCTCCTCACTGTTTGCTGTGTTTGCTGCAGGGCCTGTGTACGGCTCCCTGATGAGGGCGTGGCAGTGCTTCTTCTCCTCCACCGAGCGCCTGGCGGCCCTCCACTCCTCCATCTCCCACTCGCTGGTGGCAGAGGAAGGCGAGCGGGTGAAGAGCTGGCAGAAGGAGACGTTCCCCAAAAAGCTCTTCTGTGGCTTCAAGGAGAGCTACGACAACAAAACCAGTTTCTCAGGAGCGCAGAAGCCCTGGTCCAAGAAGCTCACCAAGGTCCAGTTCCTCAACATCTTCCAAACCCACAGGAAGTGACATCACAGGCTGGAAAAACACAAAGTGTTACCAAGTGTTATCGCTCTGCTGGAGTATAAAACAATAAGTCATAAGTAACTCGTCAACAATATTGTTGCCTGAAATCATCGTAGTGTTGCCAAAATGCAAAAACCGACACCATAAATGACCTTGAACACATCAAACTGCAAAAACACAAAATCTTACCAACGATTTTAGTTTCTAGTGCAAATATCTGCTAAAGTTTAAATAGACAAACTAGTTTCAGTACATTATCAGCAAGAAGTAAGAGTTTGTTAGAAGTAAAAAAATTCCTTAATATTGATGAAAATACTGAAGTAATATATTTTAATATGTTTTAATCAGATATTTTCCCCATATTCTAACTTACAGAAATACTTTTAACTGTATTTTTTAATAATTCAAACACTAGATATGCTTCAATGCGCATCAAAACATGCAGTGGAAACTGTATTAGCGCAGAAGCTAGTGTCTTATTTACGGTCTTGCACTGCAAAACACAAAATATGACCAAGTAATTTTAGTCTCAATTAACACAAAGCAAACTGACAAGTTACTTTTCATCAAAACACAGGAGCTTGTTCTAATTTTTTAATATTGATAAAGAAAGAACTAGTTCAACTGGTAGATTATTTCACTTCCAACATGAAAAAATGTGAAATAATCTGACAGAGAAATTTGTAATTCTGATTTTAATCTCAGAATTTTGAGATTCTGACTTTATTTTCAGAATTAAAGTCAGAATTATGAGGAAAAAATCTGAATTTTGAGATCAAAATCCGATTTTTCAGTGGCCATAATTTTCTTTCATTAATAGAAAAGTTTTTAAGAGATTTTTTGTAAGTTTTCTGAACAAATCAAACTAATTTCAGCCTTTCTTACTGACCCAAAACTAGAAACGTTTGGCCTGATTTAACTTCATTGAGAAAAAATATATATTTTATTTGTTGCATTTTAAGTTTGATCTTTTATTTTAACTTTAGAAAATAAAACCCGTTTGATCTTGAAGGTAAAGTAGAATAATCTGGGAAAAGAAACTCTTTGATCAAACACATTTTGCAGCTTCCTGTTGTCAGCCTGGACCTAACGGCTCCATCAGTAACGTTGCTGCTGCTGTTTGTTTGCTGCGCAGCTGGAGAAGGCCCGGCTGGCGTTCCACAAGGCCTGCCAGAAGGAGCAGGCGGCGCTGGAGAAGGAGAAGCAGGCCAACGACAACCCGGCGCTGAGCGAGGAGAAGAAGCTGAAGACGGCCGAGGCCAAGGAGCGAGCCGCCGAGGAGCGAGAGAGAGTGAGACGTCAACACGACCGCGCTACGTTCAGCGTCCCTGATTGAAAACATGAAGCGTCGCAGCTGCATGCGGTCGCATTTAATCTCCTGGGAACGTCTGAGCTCGAAGTTTCAGCCTGCAGCGTTTCCCCTCCATGGAGGTTTGTTATTGTTACTGAGCTCAGTGTTTATGGAGGCCGGCAGGAGATCAAATCATCGCTGCAGCATCTCCTGATCACAGAGGCCAGTTTCCTCCTGAGGTCACAGAGCCGCATGGAAAAACTGCAGGAAGTGACATCACAAGCCATTACAGATGGAAAAAAGGATAAATTAACAGCAGAAAACACATTCTTAGATTTAGATCTAAGAACTTTCTTAATTCTAACCTTTGTCTAAAAATTTTAGCATTTCCATGCAAATTTTCAAGTTTTGAAACTCTGAAATTTTCGTATATTTTCTAGAATTATTTTTAAACTAATCTCAAAATTTGACCTTTTTTCTATCAATTTTAATTTTTCAAATTCAGAAATATCCAAGAATTTTTATTGAAAATTTTCTGAAATTAATCTCAAAATTTCAGAATTTTCTAAAAATTCTGAGATTTAGTTAAAATTTTCTTTCTGTAGCTGTAATGGCCCTGATGCGCCGTTCTAGTTTAACAGAAGCTCATTTTCCCCTAAATTAATTTTCCTGGATTAATTGGATATTAAACACCAACTTGGTTTCCATGGAGATTTGTTATTGTTACTGAGTTCAGTGTTGCATTAGATGATTAAAGTCGTCGTTAGAAGGTCTTTGGTTGGTTAAAAGGGTTTTTCCCCAATAAGGCCAGAGAGCGATATGAAAAAGCTCTGGAGGAAGTGACATCATACACGCCTCGCTACATGGAGGAGATGGAGGCCATTTTTGAGCAGTCGCAGGAGGAGGAGAGGAAGAGGATCAGCTTCCTGAAGCAGGTCTTCCTCTCCATCCACAGACACCTGGACGTCACCAACAACGAGAGGTGAGATGTTTTCCTCAGGAACGCTTCGTCTGCAGCACCACGAGTCTCCAGCTTGTCTTCTTCTTCTTCTTCTCCTTCAGCGTGAAGGCGGTTTACAGCGAGCTGCATCAGACGCTGATGTCCATCGACGAGCAGGACGACCTGAAATGGTGGCGGAGCAACCAGGGACCCGGCATGCCGACCGACTGGCCCAAGATCCAGGTACCGGCCCATGAAAGGAGAGGAGTCCGGTCCGCTTTAACCCGGTCCGTCAGCCTATAAAGTCAGCCCGGTTGGTGAGGTGTGAACGGTAATCCACCTCTGACCTCTGACCTCTGGTCCTCCAAACCTCGGTCTGGGTTTGGTTTGAATGTGAACGCCAAGCGGACCAGAGACCGCTCCAAAAGCAGGAAGTGGACTACAGCGCAGGGCATTCTGGGTAACCAAAGCTAGCATGCTAGCCTAGCGCTAGCAGCAGAAATGGCTCCTGGTCTTTAGCCTAAAGAGAAATCCTCCAACACTAAAATCTGACGCCTCCATCTTGTTTCCATCTGGTGAAACAGGAAGTTGCTCTCAGTGNCAGTGGTTGTTGGTGCAGCGCCCCCACAGGCCAGGAGGGGAACAGGTTGGTTTGGGTCAGAACCACAGCAGCTGGAGGAGGAGCAGATGTTCTGGTTCCAGTAGAACCGGGTCGACCGGACCATCAGGAGGAAAAAGAACAAGAAAAACAAGAAACTGACAACTTTTATTGATTTAGTTTTGTGTTTTTTCAGTGGGTTTGTGATTTTAGCTAAAAATTGGTATCAAGACCAATTTGATTCCTTTAACTGTGGAATCAGGTTCAGGATTCCAGAGTTAGAGGTCAAAGGTGAACTGGATGATGAGGAAATGTTTATTTCAGTCTTTAGAGACTTGGCTCGATTTGTGAAGGAGTGTCTAACCGTGGAAGACGTATTTTCATATTTGTGAATGAATTGTGTTGCTGAATGTTTTTGCGTCGGGTCGTTTTCCAGGAATGGGTCCCACCTGTGAAAAAGCTGAAGAGGAAACGGAGGAACCAGAAAGGCAAAGAAAGTCGTCCGTAAGTCCCTGAAAAACGACTTTTCACACGTTTTCTTGAGCGTGGGATTATTTTCTAGCGTCTGTATTTGCGGCTGCAGCGTGATGATTGGCGGCGTGAAGGTCAGAGCGATGTACGACTACGTGGGAGAGGAGGCCGACGAGCTGTCCTTTAGAGCAGGTGAGAAACCACCACAGGAAGTGATGTCACTCCAGGGTTGGAGTTGACCTTTTATTGTTTTATGAAAGCATGTTTCTGTTTTACACTCTGGGTGTCCAGAATGTGGAGCCGTTTGGCCTCTGGACTGATTTTAATAATACATGTTTTTTCTAACAATTATTTAGAAAAATATTTATTAATTAGATTTAAAAGATGCTGATTTTTTATTTAACCATCTCAGTGATTTTTCATACAATATTAAGAATACATAAAAAATTTAAATGGACAAAAGATTTCAGTCATTTTTAAATAAGAAAATTAATGTTTTACTGTTTGTAGCAAATAAAAATCCTTCAGACATAAAAATCTCAGGCTTTCTGCTGCATTGAACAGTACTACATCATTAACAATTATTTATTGATTAACTGATTAATAACTGGACAGTTATAGGTTCTTAACAGGAGAGATTTTTAATATTATTTGAACTGGGTGAAGCTAAAACTGCCATTTGAGTCGAATATAAAGGATTTTTCAGATCCTAAATACAAAATATTTATATTTAACAGTTTTTGCCTAATTACTTAACTGACTGAAAAGTCTTTATACTCCACATAATGATTAATTGATTACTAAATTAGTTGATTTAAATAATTAATCTGATTATCCACAGAATCATAAAATGTATTTTATTTACATTTCCTTCATTTCAGTTTTTACTTCATTCAATAATAAATATGAATAGTTCATGAAAAAATAAATCATGACTGAAAGGAGAAAAAGAAGCATGAATTTACAATCAGACTATTTCAAATCAGCAAAACCAAAACAGCTGATTTGATGCTGCATCGCTTCAGATCTGAATATAATGAAGCGATACTCATAATTATTTTAAATGCAGAGAAATTCAGATTCATTTATCTCTCAGTTTAGTTTATTCCGTAACTCAAACGCATCGTCGCCGTTCTGAATCAAATTTTTTAAAATCTCACTTCCTTCTCGGTTGTATTTGTTTTGTCTTTGTGTTTCGAACCGTTTTTGTCACCGTGCTGCAGGCGACACGTTCCTGAAGGTGGAGGAGGAGGACGACCAGGGCTGGTGTCGGGGGGTGCTGAGCGGCGGGAAGGAGGGATTCTACCCCGCTAATTACGTGGAAGTCGCTGAGTGATGACTCCGTTTTTACCCACAACTCTTTGTTTTTTTTAATGCTTTTGAAAGAAACACATTATTAATATATTTCTGCTGGAAGATGTTCATGTCCGGTGCTGATCCACAACCAGCTTCAGAAAGAGCAGGAGCTTCTTAAAGAGACAGAGGCCCCATTTCAAGGCGTCAGATCAGGAAGTCAAATTTCTTTTAAGTCACATTTTATATCTAACATTTTTTAACAACTGAAAGTAACACAATTTATTAATTGTGCTCTAAAGTGGCCGCTGCCTGGGAAATACTTAATATTGCCACTTTAGTTTCAATTTGGAGTGATGTTTGGTCTGGATGTGTTTCCGTATGAAACTGTTTCTGCATGTCGATGTGTTTGTAAAGAAAAATATTTATTTTCTTCCACCATAAATGAGTTCTTATATCTGAATATTGGGCTGATGGGACGAACTGTTTACAACTCTAAACAGTTATCTTCTGGGAACATAAATGACATTTAATGAGTTAAATTTCACAATAAAAGCACCATTTGCTTGTTGTTTTGTTGGTATGTGGCTTAATGAGAATCTGTAAAATAAAAGTTAGACAAAACATTGAGCATCACTTTCCTTTCAGTGTTTCATGTTGGGATTAACAGATTCAAAGGTTTTTTTCTACCAGATTTTTTTTTTTTTTTTTTTAGCCTTTTTAAAAAAAATTTTTAGTCATAAACACATAATCCATTTGTTACTCATAAAATTTAAGTACAAATATTATTTGCTGTTTATTATCTTTCTGCCTGGCTGCCAGGAAAACTAATCAGCTGCTTTATTCTTCAGGTGTAGTGAGAAAGAAATGGAAAAGTTTCAACTAAAAGTTTGTTTAGTTGAGACATCAACACAGAAACACAAACATCCACTAAAATCAGAAGATATAAGGCAGCATTTATGATGGATGGATGTAATAATAGCAGTAAAACAAAAACAGTACATCATTATATTTCCATTGTAGATTTTAAAAAGTACATGTTTTGCTGAAAACAGAAATTACTTTGAAGAGTCAAAAATTTGCAAGAAAAAACTTGCAAATTTTCACAAAACATGAAAAGTTTCAAAAGTAAATTTTTTTCTGGCAAATTTGTTCAACTTTTGAATCTCCATTTATTCACTGACTCTTCTGGTTTCTTTGACTCTTTTGTGTTTGATTTGAAGGTTTAAGTCTGAGAACATAAATCAGGTGCAGCGATGAGGCCGACGCCGGCGTTTGTTGGCAGTTAAAGGAGCAGATTTTGTTTCAGTTTGAGATAAAAGATCCGAGTCGTTTGGAGAAACCAGTTGGACAAGATGTCAGAGCAGCAGACAGATTTCCTGCTGCTGGTTGTCCTGAACAGACCGACCCAAAGCCTCCGGCTCTGTGAGTGTTTGTTTTTTACACCTTCCAGGTTCTGGTCGGGGTCCGGGAGCGTTTCGCCTCTGGATCCGGATCTTGTTCTGTGTGAAAGTCGTCTGTCTGAAGCCGATGGAGTTCGCCTGCGGGTTTGTTTATGTGCCGCCGTCGCTGAGCCGGAGGGAAGTCCAACGATCCGGCGGCAACGCAGCCAAACGCTCAGGTAGCTGACCTCTGCACTTATCACTCCTGGCTACACAACTTGTGACCTTTAACCTCACTTTGAACGTGTAGAGAAAAAAACCTGGAGGGGTTTTACTGGCAGGGAAACTAAACTTTGTTTCTGGATTTTCCTTGAGCTTCTTGAAACTGGTTGGTAACAAAGTGATGAGTAACAAACAGCGACAGTCAGGTGGCTGCTGAGTCACACCTAAACAGGTCAAAGGTCATCCAGACACTGAGCACAAAGCATCTAGTATTTACAACAGTTTATTATGGCCATTTATATGGAAAACATTAGTTAATATATGTCAAAAACTTTGACATTTTGCACCAAGTTGTAATTAGCAGGAAAAATAATCAGACATTTTAGATGAATCTTTAGATTTTTCTAGAAAAACCTTTGAGATTATCTGACCTCAAAACATTTGTAAATCTCCAAGAAAGTAATGAGAGATTTTGAGATTTCAGAAAATTTCTAGAACAAACATGAAAATTCCTGAGTTAAAATGTTGAAAATTTTCAACATTTTTTTCAGAGTTTTAAAAACTCTGGAAATTTCCAAAAGTCAAAATTTTTTGACTTTACAAGCTCAGAAAATGTCCATGTTTTTTCTAGAAAATATTTACGAGATTTTTTGATAGAAATTCATTCCTATTCTTTTCCAACTGCAATGGGCCGAATGCGTCATTGTGAGCATTTTATTTATAAGGATTTGTTTCTCCGTTTCTTTATGTGTGGGGTTGTGTGCAGTAGTTGTATGTAGTCAGTATGTTCCAGAGTGGCGGTGGGTTGATCATCTGGTTGATTTTAGTGTAAATACAGTGTTTATAGGCTGTAAATAAGTGGATTTAATTGGTTTTTTATGTAGTTATTCTAAGCCCTTGATTTAATTAAGAAATTATTGACATAAAACTAACTCTTACTTTTTGCTGAAAAGTTACTTTTGTTGGTTTTGTCTTATTTACTACTACTACAATAATTGCACTAAAAGTACTAAAAATACTTGGTAATATTTGGCGTTTTTGCAGATGTTGCTCGTGCGTCAGATTTGTGGTCGTACTGGAGAAATTCAGATGTAACGGTTCTGGTTCGTCTTTTTCAGGTTTGGGGGGTTTTAGAAAATGGAAGTTTGTTCTCCTTTCAGTTTTTGCTGTAAAAAACAATGGCAATAATCATATTTTAAATGTTTCTTTTTTCCAGCCCTCCTTCCTCCGGTGAAAGCCCTTCGTCTTCGTCCTCGTACTCCTCCTCCCGCCGCCACCCAGCCTGCCGACCCTAAGGTCGAAGCTTCGTCTCAGAAAACCTCTGGACAGCAGGACAGAAACCAGGAAGTTGGATCCTCCAAACCCGTTTCTCTCTTCTTGAACCGTCCAGAACTTCAGCCAAGACCAGAGGCGGATTCTTCTCCTGCGACGCCTTCCAGAAAGACCGGTACGACGTTATCGATCTGTTACACACCGACTCTAAGAATTCACTCTAAACCTGTAAACTGTGTCAGCTTTTAATCTTTTGCTTATATTTTAATAACTTCAGATGCATGATTTTGCGGTTTTGATCTCCAAAGCACTTAGCTTTTCAACATACGTTACCATGGCGACAGACTCATGGGGACGCGATGCTGAAAATCCCGATTTGAACCTGAAGTATACCTCAACAAGATTCATGGAGCAGCTCCAGATTTCCATTCATTTTGTTTTCTCCTTTTTTTATATTTGCATTTTAGATTATTGATGTGATTAAATGACCAAAAATTGACTTTTATTGCTTTATTAATGACACTTGACATATAAAATGTTATTTACACCTTGATGAGTAAAATAAATGTACCATAAATATGTAAACAGCTAGTAATATCCACATCTGGATATTTAGATTTGTTTACAAAATGCTTCAACATGAAGAATATATTTAAGAGATCATGCATTTTCAAAAAAAACAACTCAGTTTACAATAAACTACATGAAATAAGATACAATCATCTTAATCTCCCTCTAATCCAGCAAAGAAATAAGTTAGTGAGGATAATTAAAAAGCACAGCCAACATAGCAAACTATAAATGTTTTCACATTTAGCAGGGTGAAAGTTCAAGGTGAAACTTTTGCTTCACTATTAGCACTTTTGAATTTTACCTGTAAAAATTAACTTAGGGGAAGCTAATCGTGCTAAACGTTTTCACAGTTGGCAGAAAGTAAACAAAGTGCAGATTGGTGAATTAGTGAAAGTGTTTCCATCACAGCTGATCTGAGCTGAACTGTGTTTGCAGAGCTAACACAGTTAGCTTTGAAGATACAACATAGATTAAATCTCTAGTTTTGTCCTGAATTATTCCTGTAAAGCTCCTCTCTGTGTTTTCCCCTCTCAGCTCTTCTGCCGCCATTTATGAAGCCGACAGCGAATCCTGATTCCAACAAACAGCCTGAACCTCAAACCTCCAACAACAATCAGTCGCTTTGGTATGTCGACACAAAACATGAACCAGGTTCAAACCTGGAAACGATGGAGAACCTGTACTGCTACATATTACCGGAAGGCCGAGAGGCCAAGCTTCCTGGCAGAGGGATCGCTCTTGGATCTGGTAAGAAATACTTTAAAAAATGCATTTTTGCACTTTTAATGTAAAACTGCAATCTGATCCTGCTGGGTGTGAAACATTAGCCCCACCGCTACCGCCAAGACCCTCATTTATGCCTCCAACCCCGGAGTACATGATGGTTTTATCCTCACCTCCTGCGGCGCCTCAGACGCAGCCGCCTCCTCCATGCAGACCTCCATGCAGTAAAGGTTTGTCGTCCTTTTGGTTTCCGGTGTGATGGAGGTGTGTGGGTAGGTGAAGAAAGAAGTGTCTCTAGCATTAACTTTACTTCTTAAAGTGTGGTTTTCAGCCTTTAGCTCTGGGACAGGCAGCTTTTAGCTAAGGTTTAGCGTTATAACCAGAACCAACAAAACAGGAATACCGAATCTCGCGATACCAGCCTTGTCTCGGCGCTGTGTTGCATTTACTGATCTAACTGAGGCTCGAAAAACTAAAATAAAGAAATTCAAAACCAAGCTAAAGGTCTAATAAAGTGTAACCTTCCTTACAGTATTATAACCACCAGTCTGGACGGTACGGGAGTTAACAGACAACGAGCTCCAGATTTCCATGCGTGTTTTTTACTGATGGGAATTTTGAATCTTTTCAGAGAGCCGGTGTTCTGATGAATAGCATTAATGTGCTGAATACGCATGCGTGCGCATGCGCTTTAAGAGTTCTGCGAGAGTTAGAGGGCTTGTCCGTTTAGCATTCATGACAAGATATGACAAAAAAAAATAAATCACTACATATTTTTCAATAATATCTGGATGAATCGTCGTGATGTCAAAGTGTTTTAAAGCAGGTTTAGCTTTAGCTGCAGTCAAATACAAGAAACATCCCGTATAAAACTGACTAGCTAACCGCTAAGTCAGGATGTCAAACGGCTGTTAATAAAGTTTATGACGATCCACGTCATGATGGTATGTTGCTGATTAAATAAATTGCATGTGCTAATGACAAAGATAGCCGTCAGTTTGTGCTACGCGTAAGACGATCTGACAAACGTTCCCGAACCGACTAATGTTTTTTCTGCCTTCCGGAACAGATCAGGGCCCTCTGCCTGGAAATCCCAATATTGTTCTTATCAGTCTAGGAAAGTTGCTGTCAGAGGAAAGAGGTTGGTCAATTTATCAGCTCATCTGGGTTGATTTCTTTCTCTGATGATGTTCCCTGTTTTTCCCAGAGGTTCCCAGTCATGGGAAGCTCATAATGTGTTCAGAGTGTGGGTCTGTTCTGGACAGCGAGGCCAAAGATCAGGTATTCACATCTCAGTTTAGATATTTCAGCTGTAAATAACCTACAAATTAACCTTTTGCAGATAAACTCCATAAATTGGTTGCTAAGGATGTTATTTATATGTTTCTGTGAAAATTGTGACACATTTTCTTATAAATTTGTTTAATCCTGCAATGTTTTTAACTAAATCATTTCAATGATGCCAAAATGCAGAATGACCTTGAACATGCCCCACTGCAAAAACACAAATCGTACCAAGTTTTTTTGGTTGTTTCAAATGCAAATTTATTGAAAAAGG
Source organism: Poeciliopsis paucimaculata (assembly GCA_903067055.1). NCBI lineage: Eukaryota > Metazoa > Chordata > Actinopteri > Cyprinodontiformes > Poeciliidae > Poeciliopsis > Poeciliopsis paucimaculata. The sequence goes on along the minus strand of CAEGAD010007773.1, from coordinate 42,664 downwards.
CCAATAAAACTAACTTACAAGTAACTTTTCAGCCAGATATAGCAGCTTGTTGTAACAAATAATTTCTTAATGGATACAAAAAGTTCAACTTCTACTGGAATATTATTTGACTAATAACATGGAGAATTTGTTGTAAATAAAATAATCTGCCAGTGGATCTAGCACTGTTCCATCAGTATTAAGGAGTTGTTTACATAAACAAGTTGCTGTTTCTGTGTGAAAAGTTTCTAAGATATTTGCAGCAGAATTAGGACAAAAATACTTGGTAATGTTTAGTATTTTTTGCAGTGTGAATGAACCTTCCTGTTTTCCCTGCAGGTTAAAGTGTGCTACTTTTGTCAGCGTGAGGATTTAACTAGACCGTCCAGACTTCCTGCAGGTGATGATTTGTTTGTGCTGAACCCTGGAGAGCAGCCGCAGTCCACCGCCGACTCGCTGCTGCTGTTCTGCATCGACGCGTCCGGCTCCATGAGCATCACCTCCCAGGTGGGAAACCCGGAGCGACGCTTCGCTCTCTGCCGCTTTCAGGAATAAACAGCATCTCTGCTTTATTGAAGGTGTCAGAACCGGGGCAGAACATCCATAGAACCAGACTCGAGGTGAGTTGTCTTCTAGTTTCCAACTAAAAAACATCCAGAAAAGTTCTAAAGTGTGTTTTTACTCTGAATTTCTGGACTGACTGCAGTTTGTCCAAGAAGCCGTGCTGCAGTGTGTTCAGAAGCTGAGCGTCCAGCAGCCGGAGGCTCGAGTTGGACTCATCACTTTCAACTTCCAGGTACTTTTATCTTAATAGTGTGGATGGATTTTATTCTCCTCCCTGATCCATAAAATCACATATTATTATTGACAACATTTATTTTATGGGATGCCGTTTGTAAATCTATAGAGTCAAAAATTAACAAAGAAATGTGATATTTTTTAGTTTTTTAGAGTTAATTTTACAAGGTTTTATGTTTAACATGCAAATCATACATTTATCAATGCAACAGCTTCAAGCTAAATATTTAGTTGTAAATATTTAGTCACCAAGCTAAATATTTAGTTTGGAGATATATATTTAGTTGTAAAAAAATAATTTTTACAACTACATATATATTAACTTAGAAATATTTACCAACAAACAATTTATTTAATTAGTCAACTAAATATTTGGCTAATTAGTATTAGACCAATGTTAATTAGATAAATATAAATGTTAATTGAGATACAAACTTTATATGTAATTAGGAAACTGAATCTGCTTAGTAATAAGGCTGAATAGTTACTATCTCGCTTTTTAATGAGCCAGTTAAATATTCAATAGTTAGTAAGCTAAATAATTAGTTTTAAGCTAAAACATTAGCATGGAGCTTAATATCTAGCTAGCTAACTATCTTTTTAGCTTGCTAAAGGCTAAATAACTCAGATTGTTGCCGTTAGTTTTGTTTGTGTTAAAATGTCTCCATTCGGTCTTCTTTAGGTCACTGTCTATGAATGCAACAGTTTCCAGTTGCATCATTTCAGCGGCGCTGAGCTGAACGACCAGCGCTTCCTGATGGGGGCTGCGGCCGGGCTGGCCACGCCGCTGCCACTGGCACAGACTAAAGGTTACTTAGAGAGACACATTTCAGGGTGAGCTCCAGCTCCAGGGTTATTTATCCTACGTGTGTCCATGTTTATGTATTTTGGTTTTTATTCTGTCTTTAGATTATCAGCAAATGGAGAAACGGCTCTGGGTCCGGCTGCCCTGGTTGCTGTTTCAATGGCCTCCAGGCTGCCAGGGTCAAAGGTGAGGCTGCTCACTTCCTGCTTAAGTCATTTACCTGACAACTGTTTCTGTTTGCTAAATACCAGAATAATTTCCAACTTTCTTCATATTTAGATGTTAATAATTTACCTTTTAAACTGCATGATTTGGTTTCTGATAGTTTGCTGGAATTTTGGTTTAAATGTGTCGAGTTTGCAGATCAGATTTAGCTCCAAACACGGATGTTGTGTCTTTAAGCCACTTTGACTTTATGTTAGGTTGGACATTGTATATCTGGAACCAATTTGTGTCCAAACTTTAATTTCCTGGTTGGATTTTTGAGATTTTTGCTTAATGTTCATTTCTGATGATGCAGTCTATTTTGTGAGGTACACCACAGTAAAACCGCAGACAAAAACAAAAGGATTTATTTGGTCTCTAATTCCACCAACAGACACCATAAACCAGTAAAAAACAAACTTTTGACACCAGGAAATAAAATCTGAAAGATAAAAGTCATTTTTTTTTTCTTCAATTAAAAATGCATAAAACAATAATATTGTGAAATTTTCTGCTTTACCGCCACAAGAATGAATTAAATAATTAATACTTTAATTAAACAAAACATTAATATAACATTTGTCTTAATGTTTACAGCAATTTAACATTTTGGCCCAGTTATTTTTTACTTTACTTGTGTTTAAAAAGTTTTTAGTTCATTTCCAGCAACAAAAATAAAAGTGAATTTCCATCAAAAATGTTTGCTAAATGTAATGAATGAGTGTATTTCTGAGTTGAAAGTTTGTTTTTGTTTATGACACGACTTTCTATATAATAAAAAAATAAAATAAAAACATACAAAAAAGGCTAATAAAGAGAAATTATTTGTGTTTTTTGCATATAAACCTCATCTCCATGTAATCTCATGTCAAACAATGTCGCAAAACAAAACCATGAACAAAATCTTTTTCCAACAAATATTGTCAGATTTATCTCAGTGTTGTTTATTTTTCTCTAAGTATAAAATATTAACTTGTTATCCCTGCTGATCTCGAAGGTGATTATCTGTACAGATGGAAAAGCCAACGCAAAACTAGGGAATCTAGAAGATGAGGACAACGACGCTCGCGCTCTGCTGTCGTCCACTATCTTCTACCAGAAACTGGGGGAGTTCGCTGCCACCCAGGGGTCGGTGCACACTGCCTGCAAACGCACAGAAATCAATATCAAATAATCTTTTAACAAAAATTAAGACAATCCTTCACTGGAGAAACATGCAAACAGGCCAGGATTCAAACCCAGGACCAAATTAAACCTGCATGACGGCGTGGAGCTGAAGTTTTATTTTTAATGCACAGATTAACTTCTAGTTTAATTTGTTTTTCTTTTACAATTTCATAAACCAAAAGCGAAAATTGTATGTAATTACAGTGACAGTATAATGTAAAATAGACATTTTGAGCTTTTCATCATGTTAGATTGGTAGATTCCAGTTTAAAACATGCTGAGACGTTAAGCTGCAAGGTGAGAATCAACTTGGTTGACGTTAGCCTTTAGCATTAGCTTCCACTAAATGTGATGTTGGTAGAGCACTTTAGCTTTAGTGGAGCTAAATATTATGATTAGTGATTTAGGTGAATAACAAACTTTCTCGACAACTCCCCCCATCTCGTCCGTCGACTGGGCAGTTGAAATGGGGAGTTGAAGGTAAGGCACTGGCCGCCGCACGCCGTCCGCAGCTTCCCCGTCCCTTTAGTTAGCAATGCATAGGTAGCTTAGCGTCTTAAAGTGGCAGTAAAATCTACTTTTTAAAAATCTATGAGATTTTAATGTTTTTCCCTCATCAAAATCAAACCTGCAGTTGCTTTTATTCTTTTATGTTTGAGAAATCATTTAATCCCCATGGCAACCATCCAGCTGTGCAAGACAGCATTGCCTCCACTCAGCTCCTTCAGACTAGCCAGCAGCAATTAGCAAACATCATTTGGGCTCATTACAGGAGCTGCTGCTCAGAGGTAAAAACGTTAAAGGTTCATGTTGGGACGACTTCCTGGAGGCGGAGCTTCAGGAAGAGTTGACGTTTTTAAAGAGACAGAGGCCCAATTTCAATGCATTAAATTACAAAGTCATATTTCTTTTAAGTCATATTTGGAATGTATAGCATTTTCATAACAACTTAAAGTAACACAGTTGCTTGATTGTGCTATAAAATGTCACTATTTGGCTGGAAGATTCATAATCCTGTCCCTTTAAACTAAATTTATCCAGTTTTATTTAAGTTTCTTGGAGTGAATATTTCCCAATAACTGGCACTTTAATAATTTTGTCTCCTTTCAATTTTCTACAATTCTAGTCATAGTTTCCTGATTTTTTTAAAAATTTAGTTATTATTCAGAAAAAGAATTTTGACATAACTTTAGTCGGTGTGATTACAACTGTCCCACAGCATCATAGATCATCACCTCTACTTGCAAAACACTGCAATGTTTTGTTTCACTTAATGCCAAATCTGCCTGTTGTTTGTCTGAAGGCTCGATTTCACAAGTAGCTTTAAGTAAACTCCAGCCATTTACGTTCAATATGGTAGGAAAAACATTTTGTTCCCAGCATTCCTCCGAAACAACCAGTAGGACCTGGTGTCTCACAGCCGGTTGGTACCAGTAACGCCTCCAGTAGCATAGTCCATGTCCGCTGATGGATTATTGTTGCTCCCTCAGGGTGACCGTGTCCGTCCTCTCCATAGAAGGAACGGACTGCCGACTGGATGAACTGGGAAGACTGGCGGATCGAACTGCAGGGAAGGTAAGAAACTGTGTGGCACTGGGTCGGTTCTGAACATAAGAGCAGCTAGCTAGCCTTAGCGTTTTAGCTAATTTTATCTTACACATCGCCGTTTCCATACTAGATGAAGTTTGTTGTTGGACGGCAACATGCTAGTAGTTATAAATTAATGCTAATGATAGCATTTTCAGTATAATTAGCATTTTAGCTTGTTTTTATGCACAAGCTAAACATATTGACTGAAGAAGTCAGTGATACTCTGCATGCTGTTGATAGCATTTTAGCTAGTTTTAGCTTACAAAGGGGCTGCACGGTGGCGCAGTTGGTAGCACTGTTGCCTTGCAGCAAGAAGGTTCTGGGTTCAATTCCCGACCCAGGGTCTTTCTGCATGGAGTTAGCATGTGCATGGTGGGTTCTCTCTCTCTCTCTCTGGCTTCCTCCCACAGTCCAAAAACATGACTGTCAGGTTAATTGGTGTTTCCAAATTCTCCAGGTGTGTGTGTGTGTGTGTGTGTGTGGTTGACAGACTGGCCACCTGTCCAGGTGACCCCGCCTCTCACCCGGAACGTTAGCTAGAGAGGCACCAGCACCTCCCGACCCCATTAGGGACAAGGCTGAACAGAAAATGGATGGATAGCTTAAATATTGCCGTTTGCGTACCAGATGGAGTACATTACTGGTGATCAACATGTTGTTGTCTGACAGCATTTTAGCTAACAGACTAATTCACAAATTCCAACAATTTCACACAAACTGTCTTTTCATTGAAACTATTGAGGTTTTCATGTTGAAAGTTGAGCTGCAGAGCCTAACTCCTGACTCATTTTGTCCATTGGTCTGGTCTCCAGGTGGTAATAGCCAGTCCCAACCGGCTGCACTCAGAGTTTGAAGAGATCATTGAAAACAGGACCGTAGCTACACACTGTGCCGTTACGCTCCTGGTGCCCAAATCTCTGTAAGAGCTGTAATAACCACAGAGCACACAACATGATTCATGGATCCTTGTCATCTGAAAAGATTTCAAAACCTTCAAATTGCAGTAATAATAAAGCCCACGGCACTGACTCATGTTCTGTTTGCTGCAGGCGACTGAAAGGAGAGCGGGAGGTGGGACACAAAGGGACCAGAGAGGTGGGGAATGTGAACACGGATACTGAGGTCACCATGCAGTTTGGAGCTCATGAACACACAGGAGGTGAGAAAAAAACCTTTCATTCACTTTCAGCTGCAGCTGAAGCTGGAAGCAGAGGCATGAGAAGACTTCAAGATGTGGAACATTTCTGTTGTTGCCAGCAAAATAACACTTTAATTCTCACGTTGAAACCCGTGGCAACAGCGCTGAGAGGCGACAGACGAGGTTCGTTCATGTAAGAGAAATAACAGCTTCCAAAGGAGAAATAAGAAAATAGACCCTGTAATTAATGCCTCTGGGCTGCAGAGGAGGTGTGTTTCAGTCTGTCCAAGACTTCTCTCTGAGTCTGCTGCCTGAGGTCAAAGTTCAGGGAAAGACTGCAGAGAATCAATCAAATGTCAGATATGATGAAGCAGTTTATGGAAAGTTCAATTAGTTTAATTTCACTGGTTACCTGACTGACAACATGAAGGTATGGAGGGCTAAAGAGGACTTAAATAAATAAATACATCATGAATTAAATGTTGAGTAAAATGTTTTGAATAATTAATTTAGAAAACAATTTATTGAATATTTCATTAAACTGTTAAAATGCAAATTAGTAAATGTTTATTATATTATTTTATGGTTTCGGTTCCTGCAGCATCACAACCACATAATTTTATCTATGGGGCCAAAGAGCATAAAGGGAGTGGGCGGAGCCATAAGGAGGGCGGGGCGATGGGCGGGGTCAACATAGTGTGGTGGGCGGCGCTAGCATAATTGAAGTGGGCGGAGCTAACGGGGTTGGGGCTGTGTGGTGGGCGGGGCCATTCTAGTGTGAGCTCACACAGAGGAGGGGCCAACAGATTGGCGAAGCTAAAGCTGATCTGAGCTCCACTGGTTTATTCTTTAAATATTCTGACCTGTTGGTCCTTCTGCTCGTGTTGCAGTGGCGTCGCCGGCTTGTGGCAGCCGTGTCGCCGTGCAGCTGCAGGTCCGGTACCGGAGGAACGGTCGGGCTCTGCTCCGGGTCTTCACTGCAGAGAGAGAGGTTACTGATGACAGGTGGGGAGCGCTAGCGACGAAGCGCTAAGAAAATGTTTTTTAAAAAGATTCAATTTTGAGAATACCAACTTTATTCTCAAAATATTATTACTTTATTCTCGTAGTACAACGACTTTATTGACATTATTTCACGTTTATTCTCATATAACTGCAACTTTTTTCTTGTATTTCTATCTTTAATTTTTTTCTCAGTATGGCCCTCATCCTCTGTCGTTATTCATTCTGAAAACTGAGCTGCAGTTTGTTGCATGTGGAGCTGCGGTCTGTTGCTAGGAAACGGGCGCTTCCTGCTCAGCTCCTGAGCGATTCTCCATTCATGCTAACGTTGAATGAACCGCTCAGCCTGAGCTGCGTGACTCACAGAAGGTCAACACTCCATCAGAAACAAAGAGGCTGGAGAGTTTGCTGTGGAAATGCAAACGCACCACAGCAGTGGTTCTGTTAAACGTTGAGCACATGAAAACGCTGTGATCCTCCTCCTCCTCTTCCTCAGCTCGGCGGCCCTGTCCTCCCTCTCCCTCCCCATCGTTCAGCTCAACTCGCTGCAGGCCAGCGCCGCTCTGGCCGTCAGAGGCCGCTTCCTGGACGCCAGGAAGGAGGGAGCAGAGCAGCAGCGGCTGGTGGAGCGAGCCATGTGAGTAGCAGCAAGGCGCTGTGATGGCGCCCGGCACCCACTTTACTCAGTTGCATTTACACGAGGAACTTCTTTGAAGAAATTCACTTTTATTATGCTGTACTTTATGTTTTCACTTGAAAGTATCTCTGCTCTTACTTCAGTAAAATTTCTGGATTCTGAGTGAAAAACATGTTTTAACCAAAAATTCACCAAACTCAGACTCACACCTGCAGATTCTGTTAAAGTTTCATAACTTTTATTTTGAAAGAGACTGATTTGGAAAAATGTTCTTTTTGCTGATTTGTTATTTTTTTGTTACTGAAATGATTTACTTTGGTCCTTAAAATACCAAAATTTCCCGTCTGATTATGTAAGTTTTAAATATTAAAAGATAATTTATCAGTTTTCTCAGTTTACCAGATAGTTTTTTTACTCAAGTTGTTTGTTGGTCGTCTTCATTTTAGATTAGAATAGACCTGATTGATTCCCAACGGAAAATTGCTTATTAATGGACAAATACAAGCATAAGTGATAAAATTATAGAATATATATGTATATGTATATCATCCACTATCGAATCCAAATATAATTGAATATAACTACGTAAATTACTACATAAATTAAATAAAAGAATGTAGCTTTTAGGTTTTGTTGCAGTGGTTCTGGTAAATGTTTTCAGAGAGCAGAACCAGAGCACAGAGGACCAGCAGATGTACCAGGACTGGGTCAAAACCATGGAGCCCATAAACCGCAACATTCACACTCTAACCAGGGTGAGTTTCACTGTGGTAAAAATCACAAACAGAAAACATTTGTAATCCTTCTCCATGTTTTTCAGAGGAGCGGTCTTCTGTCCTACTCTGAGGTAACTCGTCGTTTCTTCAGATTTCTCTGAATGCCGGTTCTGTTTCTGTCTGACCTGCATTTTCCTCCTGCAGCCTCTGACAGACGCCAGTGCAGCTCTGCTCATCACCATGAAGCACAGCAACAGGAAGTCCATGTAGCCGCCGCCAAGCGTCACACAAAGGCTCCGAGTCACTTTCTATAATTATGTAATTATGTATATAATTATGACATTATACACAGGAAATCTTAAATTAAAATGTGCTTTTAATTCATTTTGTATATAAAATATAAGACTTTTCATTTCTGAGGTGTTTCTTTAAACATTCTTTAAATGTTTTTGCAACTGAAACCTCAATTTCATATGTTAAGTGTTTCATTTCATAAATGAAGTAATATAATTAATATCGTCCAAGTTTCTTCAAAGAGTCATAAATGGTGATTTTGTGGGGAAGAAGAATCTCCAGTAGCAGTCAGTCTTGCAACAAATCTGAAAAGGCCTCTGACTGAAGACTTGCTCTATGATAGACTAAATAATAATAAAACCTATTAGAAAGATACTATTTTGACTTCCTGATTTAACGCCTTGAATTTGAGCCTCTGTCCCTTTAAGAAGCTCCTGCTCCTTCTGAAGCTCTGCCTCCAGGAAGTCATTCCAACATGGCTCCTCTATTAACCCTTTAATATTTTTACCAGCGTTGCTCTGAGCAGCAGCTCAGGAGATGTTTGCTAATTTCTGCTGGCTAGTCTGAAGGAGCTGAGTGGAGGAGGCGGGGCTAGGTACACCCAGGCATTATAACAGCTGAATGGTTGCCATGGAGATAAAAGTGTTTGTTAAACATACCCTTATTGACAAGGGAATAAAATCATAACATGATGGAAATAATAAAAAAGTTGATTTTAAATTATGCTGCTGCCCCTTTAAGATTTTTATTAATATTTTTAACTATACTATGTTATTTATTTATACTGAATTAAATGTCTCTCCATAGGAGGTAAAATTCAACCAATGAAATTAACTAAAGAACTAATCACAGCTAACAAAACAAGCATGCTAAAAACTCTAGAAATATGTATATTTTATCTATGTTACACATGATAGCAATACAAAATAACAGTCATGAAAAGACATATTTTTATACTACAATAATTTTAACAAGCTTGAAAAGGGGTAAAAACCTGAACTTCCATAAAACATGTTGCAGTTCATGGTTAATGTTGACGCTCAAAAGGAAACATTTCTACTCATTTACCAAACATCTGGATTTTCTCCACTACTTCCTAAAGTTTGTTGTTTTCCAACATGATTAAATAAGACGAAGCCTCATCTGATTGTGGCCAAGGGGCCAAAGCGTAAATATTCATGGATTTATGTGGAGCCGCCATCATTAAACCAACTCGTAACACTGAACAGATGTTTGAGACAAAACCAAGTGTTTGGTTTCCTGGGAGAGCAGATCGGAGGTTCAGCCATGTTTAACGCTGAGCAGGTGATTCTGTCTTTCTGCTTCCCAACAACCTCAAACTTTAATCCTCCTACAGTTTAAAACCTTCTTCTTTCTCTTGGTTTTAAACTAAAATATATAAATTTACTAGAGTTCAGCTTATTCAGCCAAATCACAACAAATCTTCAGGCCCTTTCTCACCCGGTTCCTTGCAGCACCTGGATTTAACTAAGCTAACAGGTTGGAGCTTCTGATTGGATAATTACTGCGGGGCAATTATCTTCCAGCTGCAACCAGTTATTCACCCCCAACTGATGGAGATAAAATGAAACCTTTCTTGTAACTATTTCATTGTTAAAATATGCATGAGACCTAATAAAACCTGATTTTATGCATCCTGTCCTAAAGTTTACCGTTAAAATCTGCAGGCTAATAATGATTATTTTAAACATAAGACTTAAATATGCACTTTTTTATGGTTCACGCCAAACAGTTCCGCCTAAAATTATTCACCTCCTGCAGATTCAGACTGGAAGTTATTTTTTTAAACTTACTAACACTTTATGATGTTAACGTTTTGGATCAGAGCAGGAAGCTGAAGGTTAGGGTGATGGTAAAGAGGCCTTCCAACCTCAAAGAGGGAAAATACCAGAAATATGGAGCTAAAATGGGGTCATATGGTTTGTACAAAAGAAAAGAAATTGAAACTGAAAAAAAGATTTTAAACGGAAAAATTATTTTAAAACTGGAGAAAGAAAATTGAGACAGAAAAATAAAAGATTTGAAACCGAATAAAAAAAGTTGGCCTGAAAAAAACTTTTTGAAACTGGAAAACAGATTTAAGTTTTATTTTTCAGTTTCATTTTTTTCCCCTTTAAACAAACTTTATGGCCCCAATTTATCTCCATACATTAGAAACCAACAGAAAGCTGTTCAGTTATTAGAAGAAGTTGAGATGACAATAAAAGTTTCTATTCAATTTAAAATAATCATTTGCTAAACCAGAACAACCAGGTTTGATTACGATTATTTAGTTTTATAAATGTGTCTGCAGAGGTAGAGTTCTTTGGAGATATATTTTATACTAATATACAGAAGTGAAATTAAATTACATTAAATACAAATCTGCCAGAGGTCTGAATACTTTTGAACTTCACAGTAAAGTTTCCAAATGTTGAACCCAAACTGAAAAATTAAGATTATTTCACAAAGATTAAGAAAACAAGTTTAAAAGGAAAATAATATTTTTATTGATGTAAAAGTTTCACAGTGAACATTTTTCCACTACAAATAATAAAATGGTTAAAAATTGATTTAAAACACATTTAATGAATGCAAATTATTCAAGGTGAGTAGAGTCAATGTGTTGGTTTATTTTAGTTTGTTTGCAGGAGAAATGATTTTATGAACAGATTAAACATGAGGAGCACAAGAAGGAGATTATATCAGATTATAAAACATTTTTTACATCATATTTGTTAGAAATCATAAGAACGATCAAGCCCCAAGTTACACCAACAATCTTTTTTTGTTTGTTTCTGTTGGATTTTTTTACAATGCTTGTTGTTTTTTAAAAGATTAAAGTCCTTCATCTTTGACCAGGTAATCTGGGAGGTTGTGGAAGGAGCTCACAGGTACGGTCAGAGACATGGCGCTGGGGTCAGAGGTCGAGGCCGGTGGGGGCGAGGGAAGTGGGTCTGTGTGAATGATCTCATCCACAGCTGGGACTGCGGGCGCTGCTGCCGCCGCAGGGTGAGTCCGCAGGTGCTTGCGCAGGTACGCAGCGAACAGGAAGGCCTTCCCGCAGTGTGGGCAGCGGTGCGGTTTGCTGGCTGAGTGGATCTTCTGGTGCTTCCGCAGCCCCGATCGGTTCTGGAAGCCCTTCCCGCAGCTGTCACAGACATGCAGCTTTTTGTGCTGCTTGGCATGTTCCTCCAGCTCCCCCAGCTGGCCAAACTCTGCGCTGCAGGTTCGACAGACATGCAGCGCAGCGGGGTCGGCCGGGTGGAGCGCCTCGTGGGCCTGAACCTCGTCCCAGGAGGCGAAGGTGGCATCGCAGAGGGAGCAGGAGAACTGTGGCAGCGTGGTGTGGGGGGTGAAGCCGGTGGTGGAGGTGGAGGCTGAGTCTTCCTGCTGCTCTGGCTGCTCCGCCAGGTGAGTCCTTTCATGCTTACGCAGACTCGAGGAGACCACGAACGACTTCAGGCACTCCTCGCATTTGAAGGGTCTCTCTCCGGAATGAACACGGCGGTGCTTGTTGAGGCTGGAGCGCTCAGTGAACGACTTGTCGCACTCGGTGCAGGAGAAGGGCCGCAGCCCGGTGTGCACCAGCATGTGGCGCCGCAGGTCCCAGGATGCCACGAAGGCCTTGTCGCAGCTCTGACACTTGTATGGCCGCTCTCCGGAGTGGACGCGTTCGTGCACGGCCAGGTCAGCCGGCTGCCGGAAGCGTTTGGAGCATTTGTCGCAGGGGTACGGCTTGAACCCCATGTGGGCACGCTGGTGCCGCCGGAAGCTGGACGGGTCGGAAAACATCTTACCGCACTGGGGGCAGAGGAAGGGTTTCTCCCCAGAGTGCGTGCGCAGGTGGGACTGGTAGGAGGACAGCTGCGTGAAGCCTTTCCCACACTGCTCACACTGGTAGGGTTTGTTTTGGGAGTGGATTCGTTGGTGGCACGCCAGCGACGACGAGCGGGAGAAGGCCTTGCCGCAGTCAGAGCAAAGGAACGGCTTCTCGCCGGTGTGGGAACGCTCGTGGTTCTTCAGGTCCTTCAGCTCCGTGTACGTCTTCCCACACTCCTCACAGGCATAGGGACGGTGGCCCTGATGGTTCCGTTTGTGCTTCCTGAACACAGAGGGGTCGGCAAAGCTCTTCCCGCATTCGGCGCAGAAGTATGGCTTCTCTCCAGTGTGTGAGCGTTCGTGGACCTTCAGCTTGGACAGGGTGGGATAGCTCTTGTTGCACTGGGGGCACGAGTACGGTCGCTCACCGCTGTGCTGCGTTGTGTGGATTCGCAGGCAGATAGCCTGCATGAAGGCTTTCCCACACTCAGGGCACACGAAGGGTTTCTCCCCGGTGTGGGAGCGGCTGTGGTTGCGCAGCTCCGTGGTCGTCTTGTACGCCTTGTGGCAATCTGGACACTGGAAGGGCCGCTGGGAGGAGTGGGTGCGTTCATGCTTGGAGAGCTGAGCTTTGCTGGAAAACGTTTTGTTGCATTCAGAACATGCATGTTGTTGCTGCTGCTGCTGTTGCGTTGCATGCACTGCCAGCTTGTGGCTCTGCAGAGCCGACATGCTTTTGAACGTCTCTGTGCATGTGGAGCATTTGAAGCTGGGTTTGGCTTTTGGAGGTCTGCCTCTGCCGCGTTTTTTAACCAGCTGATCCCTCACCACCTCTTCTCCTTCTCTGTTGTCATCATCCTTCTCTGGGGGGGTAAACTGCTCTGCAGGAGGCGGGCTGCCAGGCTGAGGGGAGGCCATTTTTTATTTCTAAAAGCAGATCAAATTAAAAACAGATTTGCAGTAAGTATAAAATAATTAGAACAGGAAATAGATGGATTAATGTTGATCAGATGAGTTGAAACTGCAAATAGAACATCCTGGAACAGAAAAAGTATCACATAATCACAGAAATATGTGGAGATGCTGTTATTTACTCTCAAAATGGCTGGCATTAGGACCTCAGGGACAATAAGCTAACTGCTTTGATGACAGAGGAAGTCGCTGCAGTGAAGGCTGTGCAGACCCGGCTGCCACCGCGACACGCTGCGCTTCTGATCAAACCCTCCGTGTCAGCGGGATGCGGCCGCGACGTGCGGGACATGACATGTATGTATCTGCCGCTGCTAGCTGCGGGCTACTCGTGTTGACTCAAAATGGCTGGCTTTAGGACCAATAGGTTGCTCAAATCAGACCGCAGATCTCAGGAACGGACGCCGCTAGAACCGCCAACCTTTCCCCAAAGCGTTCTGTAAAACAAAGACGATCGGTTCTTACCGGAATCGGTTCACAAACAGTCGGCAGACTGAGTCCCGGAGAGACGGGAGCTTTAACTGCGAGAGTCGCTGTTTACTGGAGGTGGTGACGCGTCGGCACTAGGACCCTGATGACGACAGCAACCAGCCAGAGAGCGCATCACTAATGTGTTTCATGTTTAAATATTCAAATAAGAGAAAAATAAAAATAATATAACCATTTTCAGAATAAAAAAAACATTTCAAATTAGTATAATAATATTTGTATTCTTACCGCTACACGGTAGCATCGCTAGCAACGTCAGCTATTTAATGTAGCTGTCTCAGACAGCTACATTAAATCATTTCCGGTACTTTCTATAAAGTTTGACACTTTAATGCGACATTTTATTTATTTATTCGTTTATTTTATTTGTCTAAATATCAGAGTTACCAAGTATTTGCCTTGACAAATACACAATTATTAGCCCACTTAGCTGCTAAGACGGAAGCATTTCGCTGCTACACATTTCCTGTTTCCTAGCAACCAAAGGGATGTGGATGGAAGAAGAAAGGACAGTTTGATAAAATGGTTTGTCGTTTATATGAAAAACAGGTTAAAAAAACAAAACAATATAAGTGTAGATTCGTGCAGGCATTAAAACATCTCCAGGTATTTAACCTTTACTACGTTCTTCGTCGTGAAGCCTGTGTTTTATTGAAGGTGTTTGATGTTTGTTTAGCTAACTGGGGCCGCTAACCACTGCTAACTGCTCAGTTACAACTGACCTGTTGACTGGAGTCCAACTCTCACTTTACTGTAATGTTGTTTTACTCTCGGCAAAAATATGAATATGTTTTATTAAATTGTAGCTACAGTCGCTGTTTCTGGTTATTGATCCAGTTTGTAAAACAGGTGCAGACATGTTAGCCTTTAAGTAAATCCCACTAAGTTTAATTAACTATGTTGGTTTATATAGGAACAGAATAGTAGGAACTGGATTAGGGCCATAAAAAGCTTTCAGACGTTTTTCCACACTGATTTAACAACATAGAAAACAATTCAACAATTCTGTGCTGTCCTTGAGTATATATATATATATATATATATATATATATATATATATATATGATCTAAATAAATGGAATAAAACTGGTAAAAAATAAAATAAAAAGATACCTAAAAATGTAATTTAAAAGGGGGTATGAAAATGTTTACATGTGTAGAAAACACATTTTTTTATGGTCTTACCACTCGGTGAGATAAAATCTTCATCCTAATATATATATATTTATATTTAAGTAATTTTTTTTTTTTTTTAAAAAGCTAAAAAATAAAATTTAAATGATTAATACAAATACATAAAAATTACAATTAACAAAACATCAAATGAAAACGTAGAGAAATTAAAAAATGGGTGGTGACTATTTAAAGGAATACATTTTTCAGTTTGGTACATTCTAGTTTTGTTTTGTTGTTTTTTTAGTTGATAAATACTGCTTGTAATTTTGCCTCGAGAAGTGATTTCAGTAATTAACAAGATGCAGAATGCTGACATAAAATATTCATCCTGAGGGTTAAGTATTTATTAGAACAACAATAAATACCTGCCATTTTAAAAAGGATAAAAATATTTAAAATAGTCAAAATAAAAATTTAACAAAATAAAAAGTAGTAATTCTTTTTCATGTGTAGAAATAAAACCTTTTGATTGTCCTACATTGAGTTGCAAAATAACTTCATTCTAAAGTATTTATATTTATTAGAAATCAGTAGCTGTAAGTTAAAATGTAAAATAAAAAAAAAATGCATCTAGTACAACAAACAAAATAATAATAAAAAAATGTAAATAAATAAAAAATAAAGTAAGTATATATTTTAAAAAAGTGGTATGAGTAATTTTGCCTGTGTAGAAACACAATTTCATTGTCCACATTAAGAGTTGCAAAACGACTCAGGGACATAAAATCTTCATCACAAGGTTTTTATTTCGTAACTAAACAGTTTCTCATTTTAATATTTGTCAGATTTGGTTCTTCTGTTGGTCAGTAATCATCTAACTCTCTTTTCCAGGTTTCTTCTCGCGGTGTCCTGTGAAATGGTTCCTGGATCCTGCAGCAGGATCTGGATTCCTGTCACAGGAAATAAATTGCAGAACTAATGCGCCGTTTGCGGGTTGGGCTGCGGTGTCACAGGCAGGACTGGGATTTCTTACAGCAGACGGTGTCCCAACATGTCCAGCCCGCTGCAGCGCATGGATGCTTATCATCCACTAGAGGATGACCGCAAATTCAAATGCAATGAATGTGGGCGTGGCTACAGACACGCCGGCAGCCTGACCAATCACAGACGGACTCATGAAGTGGGTTCATTCCTGTGCTCCATCTGTGGGAAAGAAAACTGGAACGTCTCGGCCATGAAGAACCACCTGCGCAGCCACGCCTCACTTAGGAAGTACTCTTGTGCCGACTGTGGGAAATGTTTTCGTCTGGCGGCGCAGCTGCAGACGCACCAGACGGTTCATCTGTCCTCCAGATCCTCACAGGGCAGCGAATGCGACCAGCAGCCTGAACGTAAAGAGGACACAGACATCGCTCCAATTCTCACGTTGCAGCCGGAGCGCTGCAGCGTGGCGCCAAAGAGACCCTTTCATTGCGACCAGTGTGGGAAGTCCTACATCCACCAGCGCAGCCTGACCAATCACAAGAAGAGCCACCAGCTGGGCGTGTTTGAATGCACCGTCTGCTTTAAGCTGTGTGGCAACATGGCCGCCCTCTACAGCCACCAGAGGATCCACAGGACACGAGGCAAGATGGGTCAGAGCGCAGCTACCGGGTCAGAGCCGGGCCTGTTCCAGAACCAGAAACAGGACACTCCGGAGAATTTCTGCCTCCTGTGTCAAGTGTTTTTTCCTGGAAATAGGGAATTTCAGGAGCACATCCGGCTGCACAGGTCTTCCCCTGAGCCTGATGTTTCCCTGCCGGAGTCCGGCTTCAGTCCGTCTGCTGCAGAGGTTCTACAGAACTTTGATCTGAGTGGGTTTGACAGTCCAGATGCAACAGACGCCGCGGTAATCAGCGCGTCACGGAGTGCTGTAAAAGAAGAAATATCGGCTCCGGATCCGGATGAGAGACCCTTCAGGTGTCACACCTGTGGGAAGAGCTACCGTCACTCCGGGAGCCTCATCAACCACCGGCGCTCCCACCAGGTGGGCGCATTCCGCTGCGCCGTCTGCAGGAAGCAGTACCCCCACCTGGCTGCCCTGAGGAGCCACATGCGCCTCCACCGACGGCGGCGGCCATCTTCCCGGCCGCCCGCAGAGCTCAGCTGGCTCTGCCTGGATGCTGAGAGCCAGCAGAACCAGACCGGGTTTGGATCAGATCAGGAAAACATGGCCGCAGACGAAACGTTCTCCACTCAGGGTTTCTGCTCCCAGGTTGCCATGACGTCGCACATGTGCGCGGACTGCGGCGAGACGTTTGCAGATGTAGCCGGGGTCAAATCTCACAGCTGCATCCTGCTACACCAACACACACCTGCTGACCGGCCCTGCAGCTTAACCTTTGACCCCAGGGACGCCCAAAGCCCGGAAACAACAGAGTTCAACTACTTAGAGCAGGGTTGCCATGGGAACGGCGCCGGAGAAGACGAGGATCCCGACGAGGACGATGATTATCAATGCTCAGTGTGCGGGATCAGCTACAGCAGCATGGTGGCCCTCAGGAGCCACCTGAGGGGCCACACCCAGTCCGACGGCGCTCTGCAGGGCGCCGACCCCCCACAGCCAGACTCAGGGGAGATGCTGATCTGCAGCAGCTGCGGAGTCTCCTGCATCAGCTACAGCCACCTCAGCAGCCACGACTGCGCAGCCAAGCACGAAGTCAAGGTCACCAAGGAGGAGGAACTGAGGCCCGGCGGCGGCGTGGAGCGCCAGCATCGCTGTGATCAGTGTGGGCGGTCGTACCGCCACGCCGGCTCGCTGCTCAACCACAAAAAGTCCCATAAAACGGGCGTGTTCAGATGCTCCGTCTGCCAGAAACGCTTCTACAACCTGCTGGCGCTGAAGAACCACCAGAGGTCACACTTTGACCTCAAGAGGTCGGGGCATCGACAACATATTGATTCGTTGATCGATTATTCTGACAGTCAATCAGATAAGAAAGTGATGCATGCTATAGATATTTTATTTAAAGCTGCAGGATGTGATTTTTATAAAATATATTTTTATTATATTTGTTAAAATCGCCAGATAATCTGAGAAAAGATCGATCCTGCTGAGCTGCTAATGCAGTCTACAAAAACAACCAATCAGAGCCAGGAGGCGGGTCGTAGTGTTGTCAATCATACTTGTGTATGGGCTGATAAATGTGTTAAGGTGGGAAAACAACAAAATGGTTTATCCGCCATCATGTGTGGCCATGCTAACTAGCCTTAGCATTTGTAGTTGTGTTGCATGCTATGTTGCAGTGGTGCAAATAGAAAGGAGTACAAATAAGTAGGAGAGTGATTGACAGCGCTTAGACCCGCCTCCTGGCTCTGATTGGCTGCTTCTGACTGACTGCTGTGTATATATATATATATGCAGGCGCAGCCTTGGAGGCGGGGCTTGGTCCACCCAGGCGTTTTGCAGCTGAATGGTTGCCATGGAGATTAAAGGATTTCTCAGACATGCATGAAACAATCACTAATATTACAACATGATGCAAAGACAAAGTCTATTTTAATGACACCACCCCTTTAAATAATGACCTTTTCAATGATTTTGTGATGTCAGGTTGAGGTTTGTGATGTTTTGTGTTTGTTTCTGCAGGTTTTCCTGTCAGGAATGTGGAAAAGCCTTCAAGCTCCAGAAGCAGCTGCTGAGCCATCTGAGAAAACACAAACAGAACCGAGCCAGAACCCAGGATCTGAGCGATCCGGTCCAGCTTGTCCGGCCGGAGGGAAGATGGCGGCAGGCGGCAGCACCGGATGGTGAGAAGCGGCCGTTCTCCTGCGACCAGTGCGGCCGGACGTACCGCCACGCCGGGAGTCTGGCCAACCACAGGAAGTCCCATCAGACGGGCGAGTTTTCCTGCAGCGTCTGCAGCAACGTTTACTGCAACCAGCTGGCCTTGAGCAACCACCTGAGGATTCACCTGGCCAAGAGGCTGCTGTGCCAGCGCTGCGGCAGAGGCTTCAGGGGCCCGGCGCAACTGCAGGCGCATGTCTGCACTGCGCTCAGACAGAACTCCGCCGCAGGCCGGACGGGCCTCAGGTGCAGGAAGTCCTCCGACCAGCAGGCGGCACCCTCCTGCGAGGAAGAGGAGCGGCCGTTCAGGTGCAACCTTTGCCCCCGCAGCTACCGGCACGCTGGCTCGCTGCTCAACCACAAGAGGGCGCACCAGACAGGCGAGTTCAGCTGTACCGTCTGCGCCAAGCGCTTCACCAACCGCGCGGCGCTGCGTGGCCACGCCCGCGTCCACAGGAACAGGAAGTACCTGTGTGCGGCGTGCGGGAAGGCCTTCCGCCGCGCCAGCGTCCTGCAGAACCACCAGCGGCTCCACGGACCGGCGCCGAGCTTCCAGGATCAGACCGGCCAGAGGAGGCAGCGCTGCCTCAGGGGTCAGGAGGTCACAGCGCCCCCTGGCGTCCAGGAAGAGACAGGACAGAAGTGCTTCAGGTGAGTTTATGAGATATTTATGCATAAACATAAAAACTGTGGAAACCATAAAGATGAAACGATCTGAAGGACTAAAACCTGATTCAACTAAGAATAAAATAACTTTAACATGTTTTCACTCGACAGTAAAAAATCTACTCAAGACCTGAGGAACTGATCAAATTATCAATCATTTAATGTTTAAAATTACTTTTATTAAAATATAAAGTAAAGTGGAAAGTTTAGAATTTTAAGTCAAAAATGACAATAATTTATAAAAGTAACATAAAAAATAACAAAATCAGACGAAATAAATTTTTCCAAATCAGTTTTTCAGTAGAAAACTGCACCGTGTGTCTGAGTCTGGAGAATCTTTGGTTAAAACCTGTTTTGTTTTTCATTCAGCAGGAAAAAAATTCTGAAATTTTTTTCAAGTAAGAGTAGAAATACTTCATAATAAAATTACTCAAGTAAAAGTAAAATGTACAGCTTAGGAATACTCCTAAAAGTACATTAGTTCAAAAAAGTTACTCAAGTAAATGTAACCAGTTACTTCCCAGATCTGACACATTTTATGTATTTTTCAGGCACATGGTGACAGTTTCAACTATGTATATGTAAAAAAGTATATATTTTATAAAAGTTACACAGTGCAGCTCTAAATAAAATGGATTTAATTGGATGGGAAATTTTCTGCTTGAGGCGTTGCCTGGTTCCAGTCTGAATGTTTGTGATGCAGGTGTGACCTGTGCGGACGCTCGTACCGCCACGCCGGATCGCTGCTCAACCACAAGAAGTCCCACGCCGCAGTGCTGCACCAATGCAGCTTCTGTCTGCAGACGTTTGCCGACTCCGTCGGCCTGCAGCTGCATGCCCACGTCCGCCGCCAGTGCTGCTCCGAATGCGGCAAAACCTTCTGCCTGGCGGCGCATCTGCAGAGCCACATGGCGGCTCACGCCAGGAAACCGGCGGCGGCCGCCGCCGGGTCAGAGCACCGTACCGCAGAGAGCAGCATTACCGACGGTGACCCGCAGAGCGAGGACAAGAGCCATGTGTGCGAGCACTGTGGCCGCGCCTACCGCCACGCCGGATCTCTGCTCAACCACAAGAACAGCCACAAGACGGGCCGCTTCTCCTGCACCGTCTGCCGCAAGGAGTTCTCCAACCTGATGGCGCTGAAGAACCACCGCCGCATCCACACCGAGCCCCGGCGCTACCAGTGCCTGACCTGCGGCAAGGCGTTCCGCGTCTCCACGCAGCTCGTGTGCCACCGCCGCATCCACACCAAAGAGAAGCCGTTCGACTGCCAGCGCTGCGGGAAAACCTTTTCCAGCAAGTCCAACCTGAGGCACCATCAGAAGCTGCACCAGAGCGCCTTCCTGTGACATCATGCTGCCAAACATGACGACAGGATGAGGATTACTGCAGACATAAATACATTTTAGAGAACAAGATGGCCGATGTTTTGCAATACAGAGCAGATCCAGTGATGTGACCGTTCCCAGGTAAGAATGGAAACGTGTTTATGATTGTATGTATAGATAGAAACTATAAAAATGCATTCCTGCCAAAACACTGACAGATTTTGAGATTAATCTTTATTTCAGAAAAATAACTCAGAAATTTTCTAGAACAAAAAACAAGAACATCTGTAAGCTGAAAAAGTTGAACATTTTTCAGAAACAAATATATTCTTTCATTTCTGAAGTTTTCTATAAAAAACATTTAAAATTTCTGATTTTCAAAAGTTGTAAATTTGCAAGAAATTCTAACATTTTGATTTTTGTGTCAGAAACTTTAAAGAAATAAACAAAATAATTCTAAGTCCCAAAAGTCAAAAATTTATGAGAAAAGAAATTTAAAAAATTCAATAAACCTTAGAAATTTTCTAGAAAAAATAAGGAAAATTCTGAGTTTCAAAAGTTGGGAATTTTCAACTTTTAAAACTTTAGAAAGTTTTGTCCATTTCATCGTCCATGACCAGTTTCCACATCCAACATGGCGGACGCCGTGACGCATCGCCGCAGCGACCCGCAGCGTCTTTATGTTCATGATATTTATCCTGTTATTATCAGTAATTGTAAGCAGTATTTCCTCAGAAAGAGTTCCTTGGTGTTCAGAGACGTTGTGGTTCCGAAGGTCCGGTTAGCAGGTAACAGAACTCTGTCTTTATTCAGCGCGAATCCAGATGAATGACTGACTCAGCAGGAACCTGCAGACTGGATCTGAACGTTTTCATGTCCTGATGGACCAAAATAAAACTATAAACTCTGTTCATAACGACATTCAGAGCAACTAAATACCTCCTGGGTTTGGATGAGATCCGGAGCCAGAATATTAACCAGTTCTGCTGATATTAATAACCGGTTTATGGATCAGGGTCACTGCAGAGAAAAACAATGAGCAAAATCATACATTTAGAGAAAATGTCTCGACTTTTCATGTTTTTTCTTAGATTAAGTTGAAAATGTTTGACTTTTTTGGTGTGAAATTGATCCTTTTTTCCATCTGCAGTGTCCCTGATTCGCCGTCGTACTTTCTGCCTTGATGGATGTATTTGATTATTTATTGCTGTATTATGTGTATATTTTACTAGAAATGTTTTTGACTGCTGTACAAATATCATGTAGCCTTTAAAACATCAGTCAGATGATGATGGTGATGATGATGGTGATGATGATGGTGATGATGGTGATGATGATGGTGATGGTGATGATGATGATGATGATGATGGTGATGATGATGGTGATGGTGGTGATGATGATGATGATGATGGTGATGATGATGATGGTGGTGATGATGGTGGTGATGATGATGGTGATGGTGGTGATGATGGTGATGATGATGATGGTGATGATGATGGTGATGGTGGTGATGATGATGATGGTGATGATGGTGATGGTGGTGATGATGATGGTGATGGTGATGATGGTGATGGTGATGATGGTGATGGTGGTGATGATGATGGTGATGGTGGTGATGATGATGATGGTGATGATGATGATGGTGATGATGATGATGATGGTGATGATGATGATGATGATGGTGATGATGATGATGATGATGATGGTGATGATGATGATGGTGATGATGATGATGATGATGATGATGATGATGGTGATGGTGATGATGCCCTCTGAAGGATCAACCTGACCTCTGGTGAAGATGCAGAAACATCCTTATAAAATTTAATAATCTGTAAAAAGCTTCTCATATTGATGCTTGCAGCAGGTATACATCATCCAATGGTTGCCATGGAGACTGAGAGTTGCCATTTTTAGCTTCAGTTCTCTCAAAGCACAGAGCCAGAAAAAACATGGCTTCTCATCCATACGTCTCTGTGTCGCGTCATAATTATTCCCCAGGGAAACAAAAAGTCATGGATTGTTAGTCAGACGTTTATTTTAAAGAGGATCAGGTGAATTGTGCCATTTTCTCCTTTAAACTAAACGTTAGTTTCACTTTTAGGCTTTTTATGTCTTTTCCAGAGATGTAAAGCTATTAGTGAAAACCTGAATGATTTATTTCTTCACTTGCGTCATTTCAGATGTTTATTTTTAGCTGAATCCTGATGCATTATGGGGGCATAAACCTGGTTGTTTCCCAGCATGAGCTCCTTTTATTTTAACTTTAAATAAGGTTGGAAAAAGTTTCAGCTCGTTTCTGTTTTGTTTTTTCTTCATGTTTTAAACATTTTTTGACATAATCTCAACCAAAAATGTTCTTAAACTGTTTTAATTCTGTTTTTTTAAATATATTTCTTGCCTTTATATGTGATCTCTGACCTCATTTATGGAATACCTCAGAAACTTGTTGGAAACAGAAACATTCAGACTCTTATGATGCGACTTCCTGTTTATACAAATGTGTCCTGGGGACAGGAAGTCTGTGGCGGTTTGGCCCGGTCCAGCAGAGACAGGGCAGCGTTGGGTTGGGACATTATGACTGTATTTTCTTATTATTATACTACATGCAGGTTGTAAATTCTGATGAAAATGTTGTTCGGACCTCAGTTAATGTTTCTTCAGTGGGAGAAAAATGAAATAATATCTAATAAAAGCAACATTTACTGAATGATTTGACTCAGTGCATCTACCTCATACTGTCATTATAATTATAGAAGTTTTTCTTTAACTACGGCCAAAGGGGCAAAAACAAGTACATTTATGATTGTTTAGTAAATGACGTGACAAAAAGCCTCTTGTGGCTCCAGATATCACAGATAAAAACTCAGATCTCAAAATGAAGCTTAATTTTTATTTTATTGTTAAAACATTGAGGATAAAACATTTAATTGGTTCAAGGAATCGATTAATGACAGTTTCTTTGCCAGAATGTGTCATAATAAATTAATCTAGTATTATCTCTGTAGCGTAGGGGCTCTGGCCTGCTCTGGCCCCCGTCTAGAACCACCCATGTTCACAGAAACTGAAGTTATGCTAAAATATTCAATACGAACAAAATTAAACACCTGAAATATGTAATTCTGTCCAGCAGGAAGGTTCTGGGTTTGTGTGTTTCCTCCAACAGTCCAAAAACACCAAATTCAAGCAAACAGAACCAAAGTTTCAACATTTCTGAATGAAAACACAACAAACATCCACAAAAGTTGTCAGTTTTATTGTGAAAATATATTTGCTACACAAAGGTTTGAAGTAAGAGAAGCCAGTGCATGTAAGGAAGAAACAAAGCAGGAGAATAAAAGCAAAATGTTAATTAGCATTTCACTAAAAACCTTCACTGGAGTCCCTTTGAAATGCGCTTCTCTCCCTCACAGTCGGAGTGTTGCTGCGCAGCGAGACGCTTAAAAAAATAAATAATATACACATCTTCTAAAAAAAATTAAAAAAAACTATTTGTGGAGTGATTCCTCAATGCAGTTAAAACTACCTTGAAATTAGCTCAACAGTTTGTAAAAACCACGTCTGTTACAATCTGATAGAAAATCTATTATAAAAGTGAACAAGCGGACTCATTCTGAGGCCTTTATTTTGCTGCGTTTAGCCGTAAAGTCACAGAAACATGTGGGAAGAGCGTCCAGGTCGTGAGGAGGAGCTCCAACTAAAACACTGCAGGTTTTTTCCCGCTCTGCAGCGCATTCCTCGCAGCATTCCCACATGTTAGCAGTTTGGAGTGAGTGTCTAGTGTTTCACATCCTGTCCTGCGAGTGCCGAGACGCGGATGTGAGCCGCCTCCTCTGAAAGTCAGGACCAGTAAAAACAGAACAACAGCGCTGGAATGAGCGAAAAATTCATAAAAAAACTGTCTGTTGGTCTCAGGAGATGCAGTAACAGGGCCGGATTTAGAGGAATAGGGGCCCCTGGGCTGGAGACCAGTTTGGAGCCCAAACCCACCAAAAACATAAAACATTTTAAAAAATCTGTTACAGATGTACTTTACAAAATACAGCGCCCCCTAAGGGATGTCAGGGATTATTTTTGCTCCATGAAAATAACTCAAAAATAATATAATTAGTTTGGATGTAATTTTATTTCTTTCGCTTTTAATAAAAGTTTCTGTTAATGTCTTAAAAGGAATTTAAAGGGGCGTTATGTATTTCCTTGTTACATAATGCTATATCATCATCAAGTTAGTATGTAAATAATTAACTTCAATTGGTATAAAAATTATATTAAAAGAAATGTAACTTCCTGATGTAACACCTTGAAATTGGGCCTCTGTCTCTTTAAAAACTCCTGATGGTTCTGAAGCTCCACCTCCAGGAAGTCATCCCAACATGGCTCCTCTGTTAACCCTTCAGCAACATTTTTACCAGCGTTGCTCTGAGCAGCAGCTCCTATAATGAGCTCAATAGATCTGTTTGCTAATTGCTGTTGGCTAGTCTGAAGGAGCTGAGTGGGAGGAGCTGAGCCTTGAAGGCGGGGCTAGGTCCATTCAGGTGTTTTACACAGCTGAATGGTTGCCATGGTGACTAAAGGATTTTGCAAACATGCATGAAAGAATTAAAACGACATTCCAGGGGAAAAAATGATTTAAAGATACAACAGGATATTTTTAACTCCGCCCCTTTAAATGCCATGTTTGACCTGTTTTACTTTTGCACAGAAGTTTGTGCTGCGTTTGTGTCCTAAAGATATAAACCTTCTGATACGTCACAAACGAGATACAAACATACATGGAAAAGTCTTCCAGTTTTAGAGATTTCACGTTAACTGACCAGTAAAAACATTGAGAGGGAAAAATATCCCCATGGCCACTAGGGGGCTCTGTAACAAACACTGACAAATCAGCAGGTACAAACTGCTGGTTGATTGGGTAAAAACATCTGGCAGGGGGCGCCATGTTGGTCCAAAAAGATGCATCTTCATCATCTTAATATTTGAGTGATGCTCAAATTAATAAAAAAACAATATTTAAAAACACCACATGCAAAATGAGCGCATGCGTTTAATATGAGGTAAAAAAACTAAACTTTTTGGGGAGTGCCCCCTAAATCTGGCGCCCTGGGCTACCGCCAGTCAGCCCTTTGCAAGCCTGGCCCAGAGTGCATGAGGACAGTTCAGTTGGTGCGTACTGGGGACGTTTCTCCTGAAGCTCGCTACATTCAAATGGCCTTAATGTGCCCAACAGTTTGGCTTCTTCACGTGTGCAGTTAGAGGCCGCATGGCCGCATCGCCAGAGTTCACACTAGAACACAAGTTGAAGTCTTAATGGAATCAAACGTCTGGAAACCCACCGGGGCCTCCAGGTCGGAGTCTCAGTTAATGCAAAATAAAGAGACGTTTCCTGAACAGGAAACCAAACTAGTGTATAACGTCGTTACTATTCCTACAAGGTGAGCAGAGGCTCAGCGGGTCGCCTGCTGTCTGCCCGACCCGTTCAGAACTGAGCTCATCTCCTCACCAACAGTCCAATAAATAAAAATCGGTCCGTCTGCAGCCAGAGCCGCGGCCCCGGGGTCCGGTGTGCGGTTCGTGGTCCAGAGGTTCCTCAGGCTCCGTGGTTCGGTCACATCTGGTTGCAGAGTGGGATGAGGCTGAGCACAAGAACCCAGATTTAAAAACAGGTTGAAACTGCCAGACAGACACATGAACATTGGTTTATGAAACTGTTGTGACAAACAGCTTCAGGCACAAAGTGACATTTATTTTAAGACGGGATAGAAAACAGATTTATTAAAATAAAGATATAAACCGTAATCTGATTCTGAAGTCAGATTAAGATTAAAGTTTTAGGAGCTCTGAGTGTCAAACCACTGAAGTACCATCGATGTAAACATTATGTTATTAATATTATAATAATAATAAATACCCACTCGGCTGGTTAAGCTTGGTAAAGGGGCCCCGCCGTCTCTTCGATGGGTTCTGTAGAAATCAGAAAATAAACTGAGCTCAAATCATCGCAATATTAAAACTGACAACTGCAGGAAGTTTTCACACCCTGTTCATGTTCGTTTAAAAATGTTTCAAGGTCAAAGGTCACAGCTCTGTAGGCTCAGATTCACATGGAGGAGAAATCTCAAAAATCCAGTTTCATTAGAGAAAAAAACTTTGAGATTCAGTTTCATAACTTGGAGATTAAAACTCATATTTCTGAGCTGGAGGAGAAAAGTTTTTTAAAACGGGGTTCTACCTCTCAGAGGTCGTTTGTGTGATTTGCGTCGATGCATCATGACTCCGATGATCAGAGCGGCGCCGATCAGAACCACGCCCAGAACCGAGAAGCTGGTGATGGCCGCCAGCTTCCAGACGTGCGGCGTCTCCTCCAGAGGTTTACCTGCAGCGGGACAGAGAGGGTAACGGCGAGGAAGAGGAGCGGCCCTGACCTAAACACCTCCTACGGAAGGCCCTTACTGCCATGAAAGAAAAAAAAAGCCCAACAGGAAGCCATGATATCAACTTTCAGTCTCATAATTAAGAGATCAAAAGTCATAATTTTTAGATACAAAGTCATAGTCTTAAAATTCTGTCATAATTTTGAGGTTAAGACACAATTTAGAGATACAAGGTCAAAATTATTAGATTAAAAGTCAAAATTATGGGATACAAAGTTAATTTTGAGATTTAAAATCCTATTTTTGAGCTTCCAAGTTATAATCTTGACATTCAGCACAGGTTTAAGTTTTTCTTTTATGGCAGAAATGGGGTTCCATAAAAACAAAAACAGTGACAGATATTGTTTTAATATCTACAATGTTCTGATTAAAGGAGCATTAGGAGATTTTCATAAGCAGAAGTTAAATATTCTATGGTATTCTAGAATATTCAGCAGGCGCAGCCGGCGCAGACGCAGCCGGCGCAGACGCAGCCGGCGCAGACGCAGCCGGCGCAGACGCAGCCGGCGCAGACGCAGCCGGCGCAGACGCAGCCGGCGCAGGCGACGCGCTCACATGTGTTGCAGGACGGGGTTTTGGGGTACTGCTTGCAGGAAGTGCAGGGAACACAAAGCCCCAGGTCTGAGCTGAAGAACTCTGAGGTCTGGCACTGACCTGCAGAAACACAAAGACCTGAATTCAGAAACTGAACTCGTTCTGGATTTGATCCTTTTCGTTCCGTTTCTCCGGATTCGGTTCAGAAACGGTTTTCAGGTTTCTGAAGAATCTGCTGCTGTTTGTAAAACGACATGAAATGAGGAAGAAACAGGAAATGAGGTTTTGTGTTCCTGTGAAGTGAAAGTTTAATTCCTCTGAGATGATGATGATGATGATGATGATGAAGGTGATGATGATGCAGAGCGGTTTCCTAACCTCTTCCTTTGAAACGTTTTGCTGCTGCTTTCATTTCACAATAAACCAGAAACAGTTTTTCTGTCATTGTTTATAAATAAATATAAAAACATAAAAACAAAACAAAAAAATCTGAATAAAATGATCCTGTTAGGATTGTTTCTGTCTGGTTCACTGCTGCAGAAAGAGAGAAAGAGGTTCTTCAAATTCAAAATGAAAGTCTTTAAGCAGTTTGGCGTAATCCAGATTATGAGATAAAAACTAAATTTGAACATCTTTAGATTCTTTCTGTGGATCTCAGCTGCAGTTCCTTTAATCTCCACTTGGGGTTCCCTCTGTTTCTCTTTGCAGTATGTAAACTTGTGATTCGGACAGACAGCTGATGTGTGCGGCAGAGCAGCAGGTCAGAAAGTATTCACACCCTGCTCGGTCAGGAGCCTGAACCTGACCGCTGCGTTACAGGCAGCAGGAGAAGAGGAAGACGAGGCTCTTCCTCCTGACGGCCAAATCAAAACCAGAGACACAGAAACCAATCGATAGACAAATAAGATCAAAACCAATCAATCAATAAAGATGAACTGATTGATTTTGTGACTTGAGGTTCAAATGAACACTTTTCACTTTCTGACCTCAGAAAAGAGGAAGATTGAAATAAAAACCTCTTTCTGAGACAAACGGTCCCAGATTCAGGGTTTCGAAAGCCTGAAAATCTATTGACGCCCTGAAAAGTTTTTAAATCATCAACTTCCTGAAACTTCCACAGCCAAATGGGAACCGGAGCCAAATCCATCACAGCTCCGTTCCCGGGGAAAAGTTTACATCCACCTGATTGGTTCATCAGTCACAGAGCAGCACAGACATTAAACCAGAACCACATGAGGACGGACCGGTTGTTAGCTCAGCTGCAAACCCAGAGCCACCTGCTCACAAACTCATGTCAGTGGCATGTCGGCCCCTCTGCATGTCGGCCCCGGGCCCCCAGAGACCCAGCAGAGTGAGTCACTTCACAGCAGCGAGAGAAACAGAGAGAAACAGTCAGGAGCTGATCTGCTGCTCCATTCAGTCACGTCATCAAACTGGAGCTCCAGGGTTCAAAAGGTAACAGGGAGGAAGTGGAGCGTGACCTTTGTTCAAACCGGAGAGAGAGAGCAATAGAGAGAGAGAGAGAAACAGAGAGAGACAGAGAGAGAGAGATAAGAGAGAGAGAGAAACAGAGAGAGAGAGATAAGAGAGAGAGAGAAACAGAGAGAGAGAGAGACAGAGAGAGAGAGAGAAACAGAGAGAGAGAGAGAGAAACAGAGAGAGAGAGATAAGAGAGAGAGAGAAACAGAGAGAGAGAGAGAAACAGAGAGAGAGAGATAAGAGAGAGAGAGAAACAGAGAGAGAGAGAGAGAAACAGAGAGAGATAAGAGAGAGAGAGAAACAGAGAGAGAGAAACAGAGAGAGACAGAGAGAGAGAGAGAAACAGAGAGAGAGAGAAACAGAGAGAGAGAGAGAGAGAGAAAGACAGAGAGAGAGAGAGAGAAACAGAGAGAGAGAGAGACAGAGAGAGAGAGAAACAGAGAGAGAGAGACAGAGAGAGAGAGAAACAGAGACAGAGAGAGAGAGAAACAGAGAGAGAGAGAGAGAGAAACAGAGAGAGAGAGAAACAGAGAGAGAGAGAGAGAAACAGAGAGACAGAGAGAGAGAGAGAGAAACAGAGAGAGAGAGAAACAGAGAGAGAGAGAAACAGAGAGAGAGAGAGAGAAACAGAGAGAGAGAGAGAGAGAAACAGAGAGAGAGAAACAGAGAGAGAGAGAGAGAAACAGAGAGAGAGAAACAGAGAGAGAGAAACAGAGAGAGAGAGAGAGAGGAGGTGTAGGAGGAGAGGCGCAGCAGCAACAGGTGCCTCGCAGCATCCTCTCCATTCCAGCACCGGGAGGTTTTCCAGTTTCGGGTCTTTCTGGCGGGGATCCGGTTTGTTTGCTGAACTGTTTGATGTGATTCTTTTTGTTCGTGAACTTTTCAGTTTTTTCTTGTTTATTTTTCACATTTTTAGCGGCGAGCCGAACTTTAAATGTGCTAAAAACCCGCCGCCGCCCCAGACAGCAGGATGCCCGTCCTATCGAGTCCAGACACCAACAACAGGTTCAGGCCGAGATGGCTGGACCCGGCCGCCGGTTCCGGTTCTGCCTCCCTGGATGACAGTCTCACCAGTCTGCACTGGCTGCAGAACTTCTCCATCCTGAGCGCCGACCCGGAGCGGCTGGCCGGTACCGGTCCGGAGTGCCCGTCCTCCCAGCACCACCTGCTCCTCAGGCGGCTGGGCTTCCCCAGAACCGGGACCGACTCTCCGTCCAGCCCGCCGGCCGGGGACACGGCGGCGGCCGCCGGGATGCCGCGGTACCCGGGCAGCCCCGCCGCCTCCGGCAGCCAGACCAGCGCCGCGGCGCAGCGGTTCTCCCCGCTCCCCGCACCGGTCCAGCCGGGCCCGCCGGTGGAGGTGGACTACCGGAGCAACCCGAAGGTCAAGCCGCCCTATTCCTACGCGTCTCTCATCTGTATGGCCATGCAGGCCAGCAAGCTGCCCAAAGTCACGCTGTCCACCATCTACAGCTGGATCACAGACAACTTCTGCTACTACCGACACGCAGAACCCAGCTGGCAGGTAACCGAGCCCGGCCCGGTCCGGTCCGGGCCGTCCATTATTTATGAGTCTGATAATGCTGAGCGGCACTCCAGTGTCACCATCACGCAGAGCAAAGAGAAACTTACTGGTTCAACAGACAGACCAACTCAAAGCAGGATTTGATTTTTAAAGTTCTTGAAATGAAAACCACGTCAGCAGCAGAGACCCGGAGATCAGGAGGGAAGTTCGTTTATAACGATAAATAAAAATCTGCGATTTTGAAGAACAAAAATCAAACGGTTTCTCTACAGTGAAACATGACGGTGGCAGCATCATGCTGTGGGATGATGGGCAGAGATAAATCAGGACAAACCAGAGGACAGCCAGAGACATTATGGGATGGATTAGATCTGCTCTATGGGCTGGAAGGGGCCTGATAACAAATGTTATCGATGATAAATTATCACGATAAACTATAATATTGTCATTTTGAGTTCATTTTCTATTAAAGTAACGATAAAGGCAGAATAATGCAAGGACACAAAAATCTATTAACTTTAATTTCCATAGAACGTTTAACTGGAACTGGAAAACTTTTTACAAATAAAACAAAAAATAAAACGGATTATGTCTCAAAATTCAACTTCAAAGCAAAAATTTTAGGTCCAAACATGGAGAACTGCCAAAAAAAAGCACTTTGGTACAATATATAAAGTTTAAACTAACTACTTTATTTTTCAAAATGGTGGCTTTTCAATAACATAAAAAAACGGTGTCTTGAAAGATTAAGAGAACTCTTCAAGAATGCAAACAAGAATGGTCTATTCAAAGTTCAGACCAGAATCCAACTGTAAAACTCTTCCAGCTGAAGGAAAGAGGCAGAAAACAAAACACACAAACTATCAGACTTCCTTGTGTTGAAACCAAAACCCAAAGCTGCCCTGATCCGTGTCACCTGGATGTGAGGAAATGTGGAGAACTTTAGATGCTCTGCATCTCTTCTACGTTTTCTGTTCGAGGTGAATGTTCATGTGTGTGTAGCAGGTTTTACGTCCTTGTGGGGACCACTGCTTCATGGGAGGACATATCTGTTTTTGGGTTAGAGGTCGGGTGGGCGATGGTTGGGATTAGGCTGCAGAAAATGAATGGAAGTCAATTAAGTCCCCACAAGTCACGAAAATGCAATCGTGTGTGTGTATGCATGCATACCAGTGTGCGTGTCTGTGTGTGTGTGTCTCTGTTTGTGTGTGTGTGTCTCTGTTTGTGTGTGTGTGTCTCTGTTTGTGTGTGTGCCTGTGTGTGTCTATGTGTGTGTGTGTCTCTGTTTGTGTGTGCCTCTGTGTGTGTCTGTGTGTGTCTGTGTGTGTGTCTCTGTGTGTTTGTGCCTCTGTGTGTGTTAATGAGGGCTCCTGAGAGAGCTGGCAGCTAAGCAGCTGATCAGGTCTGCAACGCTCTCAGCTGCCTGTTACTAGAAAGCCTCATTAGCAACATTAGCTTCTCTATAAACAACAACAACACTCCCCCCGCCGCCCACGCTGCTGCCTGCTGACAGGTGGACAGCTTTAGTCCATGCATGGCTGCCTTTCCTTGTGTTAAATGTGTTTTTTGTTCTTCATGGTGCAGAACTCGATCCGTCACAACTTGTCCCTAAACAAGTGTTTCAAGAAAGTCCCGAGGCAGAAAGACGAGCCTGGGAAGGGGGGCTTCTGGCAGATCGACCCTCAGTATGCTGACATGTTCGTCAATGGCATCTTCAAGCGCAGGAGGATGTCTGCCAACTACTATGGCGGTGGCGCGGCAGCAAGGCAGAGCAAGCTGGCGGAGGGTTTCCCCAGCAGCTGTCCTCACCAGGGAGGCGCCAAGCGGAAGCAGCTGTCCTCCACCGACCGCAGCAAGCTGATGCGCTCCACAGAGTCCCCGCTTCTCGCCATGGAGGCCAACAGAGCAGACATCCTGAAGGGGGACTTTGACCTAGGGTCCGTGTTCGATGACGTTCTTGGCGGCGGCTGCAGCACCTTCGAGGATCTGGACCTGAACACGGCGCTGAGCTCGCTGGGCTGCGAGGTGGAGGCCATGAACGGCCGGCAGCACGTGGCAGGCCTGGGGCGGTGGTGTGGCGGCGCGGATGTGACCCACTACCCGTCCTGCAGCTACCTGGACCTGAGCAATGGCGCCATGGACAGCACCATCGGCGAGTCGCAGCCGCTGCAGAGACCGCAGCTGGAGCAGGACCAGCTGCTACAGGGACAACACCAGCTGCAACATCTGGACGGGTCGGCAACGCTGTTCGGTGAGCCGCCGGCGGACGCCACGCTGCAGCCGTGGGAGGAGATTAAAGAGGAGCCGCAGGTCATTCCCCTGACCCTGGATCCGGGCTTTGGCCTTTATGAGGGCTTCTTCACTGAGATGCAGCAGTGGGAGCGAGTGGAGAGTTACCTGTGAACTCAGATCTCCATCCAGTCATGGAGAAGAGTCCAACCGCTGGGTCGGCTCAATGAAACGCAAACCAGCTACTCATCTGCTCTCCTCTAATCCGATCCAGCAACCTCTGAATTATTCATTCTCACTGATGAGCCATTATGAAAACCAAGCTGACTCAAAAGGTCTTCGTGTCTCTGGAACCGGGTTCTTTGGGTCAGGTGTCAGATCCCATCAGATCAGAATTTGGGGAGTAAACTCATTCTGCTGATGTTCATCTTTTTCTAGCATTTAATAAGTGATTTTCTGCAACCGGGTTCATTTGTGTCATTTTGTTCCAATCTGCTTTCGTTTCATACCTGTAAGCAATTCATTTTGTTTCCATTTCCTTAACCAATGTGTATTGGTGTATTTCTCTTTGTAGTTGTCTGTTTCAATGAATAATACAGATAGTTATAGAATAGTTCAATCTTATTACAGAGGTTCACAAGTCAATCTTTTCCAAGACAGGTCTGAAGGCATGTTGACCACTTTGTCCTTTTGCCATTTCATGTCGTTGCACCAACCGTCTCTCAGGGAGTATCCACCAGTGGCGTTTGGTTTTTAAAGTATAACTAACCCCTATATCAACTTTAGTTTGCTGATAAACTGTCTAAATAGTTTCTTAAGAGTTCTGTTTGCCATCATATGGGGAGTCATCAACTGGAAGCACATTCTGTTAGACCTTTCTTAGCATAAACTGTATGAGGATCTTAGGGTGACGTAGGATCTCACGGTGACGTAGGATCTCACGGTGACGTAGGATCTCATGGTGACATAGGATCTTAGGGTGACGTAGGATCTCACGGTGACGTAGGATCTCACAGTGACGTAGGGTCTCATGGTGACAGGATCTTAGGGTGACGTAGGATCTCACGGTGACGTAGGGTCTCATGGTGACATAGGATCTTAGGGTGACGTAGGATCTCACGGTGACGTAGGATCTCACAGTGACGTAGGGTCTCATGGTGACATAGGATCTTAGGGTGACGTAGGGTCTCACGGTGATGTAGGATTTTACGGTGAAGTAGGCTCTCACGGCGATGTAGGATCTTACGGCACAGTAGGTACCACAGTAGCGTAGGGTCTTATGATATACAAAACCTTCCCTGCTGGGTTGAAACTGACCAACGGTTGGTACAATATCTTCAGTCGTAATCAGCTACTTTTCATAATTGCTAAAGTATCAAAGGACCAAAGTTAAACATGGCAATGGGCTGAAGTGGCCAGCCTCCTGTCCTACTTAAGCCATGGTCATGTAGGGGAGGGTTAATGTCATGTTAGACATTTAATTGGACTCCAAAAGCTGGCGATGAATGAAGCTGAAGTGTTGAAGCAACATCTTTGTGACTCTAGCAGAAAGTTGCTTTATAACGAGTGAACAGTGTTCCTACTCCTACCTGTGCTGGTGCACCATAACGTCATGTGGATCAGTTCATTTCTTTCTTCTCTAAAACATGATGGAGTATAACTTGTGTTTTAAAGACTTTTGGTGCAAACTTTGATTCTTTCTCACTGGTTTAAGGAGGACATGTCAGTGAAATGGAGATTCATGAGATCTTAACCATTTCATTCTGGAATATCAACGGAGTGAAAATGGAGGACCTGGGAAGTCTGAGCAGGAATATAAGGGACCTGATTGTCCTGGAGACCCTGGCTGCTCTGGCGTTGTCATAGTAACAGGACTGAAGCACAACCATCCTCCATGAACGGACTCTCCAGAGAAACCGAAAAACTGACACAGCAGACAGGATGTTATTGTGCTACATTAGCATTGATGTTTTATACTGTTTATGTTTGATGACTAAAGGTGAACATAAATGGAGATGCATAAACTTCAGATTCAATAAGAAGAGTTTAGAAATCAGTCATCCACATCATTATAACAGCTGATTTAATATGTACAAGCTGGGCAGGATGAGCCACCATCTGATAAAAGTTTATAAAATCTAACGTTATGGACTTTTAATAGGCAGCAGCAGTTGGTTTTGTTTTAGTTTATTGTGTTGAATTATTTCTACTGATTCTCATAAAAAGGAAGCACATTACCCCACAATAACTCAAACTGGATAGTCCTAGTAAGCTTTCATCCACGCTGTGTTCATGATTCTATGTAAAAATGGATTTTTGTTGATGGTTTTGCGCCAAATTTGTTGAAGAATTATGCAGTTTATTATTTCTTATTGATTAGTCAAGAAATTATTAGGATTTATGATTGGCTGATGATTTTTTTTACTTTCTTTTATTTGTATTGTTTGTTTTCACAGATTTGATCAGACATGGAAACTTTTTAGGGAATAAGTTTATTAACAAGCCAGACTCTCATTGTAATGAGTTTGATTATTATTGTTCGATTCTGTGTTCATTTGTACTTTTTTAAGCGGTTTGCCTTAATGCAATAAATGGTGTCAATTCAACATGTTTCAGCTTCACAGCAGCATAGCTTGGTGGCCAGGCTCACTGTTTGACTTGGAGGCCCGAGTGTGTAATCTGGAGATAAACAGCCTATCAGGGTTTATCATTAATCAGAACAGACAAGTTTGGACTTGTCTGCTTGTTTAAACCAGAAGGAGTAACAGGGAAACAGCCTGTAATCAAATACTCACTGGAAAAGAAACCTTTTTACTTAAAGTTTTGTTTTCACAGATCATTTCAGTCCCTGCTGTATCTGCCGCGGATGTTTTAGCAGTAAATTGTATGAACAGCGAGATTAAAATACTTCAGCCATAAACTAACTTTACACTAATCGGGACACAAATCTTCTACAGAAGGATCTTTGCCAAGAAAGCAGCACAAAAACATTTTTTAAAGTTTAAAACAGTAAAAACAAAAGTTTTAAGAGATTCTAGAACAAGTCATACTTATTTCCTCTAAAATCTTCTGAAATCTCTATTCTGGAGAGTTCGGGCGTTCTGCAGCTGATTCAGTCAGACGCCAACTTCCTTACCTGGCCAAGCCCAGAACATCGGGATCTTCAGACGGTGAGTTCTGATGGCGACCCAATGAACGTTAATCTGAAGAGCTTCGCCCAGCATTAAGATCCAATATGGCTGTCTGTGACACACTGAGACCTGCAGCATCTAGGTTTGGATTTTGTTCTAGGGCTCCAAAGTAAACGGGGTGGAAACAAAATGCATGCCACACTTTTCAGATTCTGTCTCATAACTACGAAGCACCAAATTGCAGCAAAACCCAGTTAGGTGTGATTGGAGTGTTACGTTGATGACCAAAGAGCCAAAGAGGTGTTCCAGTTTTCAGCCAGCTGCGCAGCAGAGCTCAGTGTCTGCATCTGGACTTAGAAACCGGACCCAGGCATCGCCATCGCCACAGCTCAACCTTTTGCAGGACTTTGTTTCCTCGTCTTGTATAGAAAATGTGCTTTTCCATCCCAAATCTGCTTTTAATTAAACTGGAGGAAGGAAGCGGGGCGTCGACACGGCTTATCCGCATCGCTCCAGCCCGCGACGTCCAGCGGCGCCGGGATCGGCCCAAATAACTCAGATTCCCTGAAGCAGCAGGACGAGACCGGGTTCTGCATCTGCACAGTCACCTGAAGTGATGAAGGTGATTTGGGGTGATGAAGAAGCAGCTGCTGCTCTGTGGGGGGTGGACTTCCTCCCTAGCCTCCATGTTTGTGTCCATCCACAGGTGGCTTTGTCCGCCTGGTGTGTGTGTCGCCCGCTGAGTGTGTGTGCGGCTGTGATGGGCCCAGATAACGCTATCTCAGTGGAGCCAGGACCCCGCGGCTCTATTGAGCGCTGGTGGCGGCGCAGCATGCGGACCTCCTGAGCGGCTGTCTGCAGCTGACCCGGATTATTCTGCTTTATCGCCTCCTCTGGGCGGCTTGGCTTCACTCAGACTGTTTGCTGATGTTTTATTGCCTAGCCAGCGCTCTGCACCGCTTCTGATTAGAGTCGGGCATAAACAAGACAGCCTGAGCGATTCGGTTTGGGGTGAAGCAGAAAGACGAGACCCACAAATTACATCCTTTTGTAGCTGCAAAAAGAAAAAACATGTTTTATCACCCAGAGCTGCTCAGATAAGAGCCGCTGAAACCTGGACGGTCAGCAGGGTGGAGGCTCAAGCCGTGTGAATATTTTTAAACCTTTCCATATTAAATCCCTGATCAATTCCAGACATCTTGTTTTTTTAACATTAATAAAAAATCTTAAATAGATCTTCATTTGACATTTCTGTTTATACATTTTGACAAATGTTGACTTAATTTTTCAGTTCAACATTTTATATCTTCGTTTAAAAACAGAAAACTTTTATTTCCAGATATTATGAGAAAACCACCAGTTATGGTGAGTCCCTAATAATTTGTGTTGTTCAGTGTTTATGTCTATCAACTGATTGCTGAATTTGCTCTGCTGTGACGGTCCTGCTCCGCATGTATGGAACCCCAACAGGGCCAAAAAGATGTGAAATTTTATGTCTTTCATACATAAATTGTGGCAGGAATCTGTCCAGCATCTGAATCCTGACAAAGACAAAGACAGACGGATCATTTTCCTCCAATCAGAGATCAGCTTGAATAAAAAGGAACCTATCACAACCAACAAATCAAATATTGCAGGAAGCAGAGCTGGGCAATATGAACTTTAAGATTTTAGCACAATGATTCATGACAATAAAACTGACAATAAGAAGTATTTATTCTCTAGATAAAATTAGGTTTGGCTGTGACTGTAATCAAAGCTCCACAAACACTTTATAAAATGTTTCCTTAAGACACCAGTCAGTTAAAGAAATATGATTTGTATCATTAACTGCACACAGAAATTACCTTCAATATGATTTTCAAATTTACTGATATTTATTTGATTATCTCAGTGAAAAAATAGTGGAGAAAATAAATAATTCTAAATTCTCATAATGATAAAAATTGTAACACGATAAATGACATGATAAATGTCCATCCAGGAAGTAAAGTTATACAACAAAACTGCAGGATTCAGGAAACAGAAGAGAACAGGAGACATCTACAAGATTCGAATGTTTCCTGTAGCTGAACATAAAAATACTTGGTGCATTTCAGGAAACATTTCTGAAATGCACAGAAATGTTTCCTGTTGTGCTCCTGGGCTGCTCCCTCTCTGGTTTCCAGAGCTTCATCACATATTGATAAGCGAGGACAGAACGCTGAGCGCTGACCGTCATTTAATGGCTCTGGTTTAACAGGAGGGGCTTCGGCAGGAAATGCATCTCAACAGGTTTCCTCGGGCTGCTGATTATGGATGAAATGCTAATGGAGGCTCCATTTAGATGGCCTGCTCCAGGCTGAAAGGAAACATGGACGCTGAATTAGAATAAAAGCTGCTGAGGTGCATGAAGACGAGGAGGAAGGGCTTTTATTAGGAGATTATCAATTATTAGCATGTGGATCGGTCCACTTGCTTTCAGAACAGGATCATTACTTTCACTCAGCTTCATTGGGTCTTATTTCCACGAGTCCAAACAGAAAAGATCTCAGGTTAGGTTTGATGTGCTAATTTAATTTATTCAGGCATCTGTAAGGACAGACGCAGGTGTGAACAAAATGGAAGCATCTCATAATGAGGCCAAAGACGTTCCTTCTTCAGGTTTATGTCGCTCCAGAAGGGCAGCTAAATTATTAAACTACTTCTTACATCTTGACAAATTACAACCAAAACTTTCATTTGTCTTATCAAGATTTTATGTGACAGAGCAACAAAAGAAGGACCTTAATTATGCAGGGAATAAAGGAATGTGCAGTTTTATGTTTTCACTGGAGGTGGGACTCAGTTCAATTATTAATGTAGTTTATGGTCTGTATCAATTAATCCAATTTAATCACCAAAATCAGCAACACTATCAATAAAAAACCATTTCTGCTGCCAAGTTATTGAATAAATATAAATAATATCATCAGATCTGAACGTCAGAGATGAGTTCATCTTTCTCTCATGGAGCTTCTTTAGAAATCTGGACGCTAACATTAGCGTTAGCTGCTACATTCAGATGCTATTTTACGCTAGCATAGCTTTGCTGCTATGCTAACTGATGTTAGCACACTTAATTAAAGCTAACCCTTAGTGAAACCAGAGAAGATGCTTCTGCTGCTGTTAGCAATGTAGCTTTAGCATCAGATTTACAGGTAAAAATAATTACGTTTTAAAATGTTACAATACATACAGAAGCAGAAATTAACTCACTGTTATTAGCAGTCGTAGCTTTGTGCAAACAGAAGACAAAGGTTCCAGCTCAGGATTTTCTGTTTCCAGTCTGACTCTTGTTCTTCTAAAACTGGTTGCACTGGATTTTACTGAGCTAAGCTTTGCAGGGATTTATTACTGCTGCTCTGTCACAAAAATCCCAGTAAAACACTGAAATGTCTGCTTGTAATGTAAAAACTTTAATAGGTTTGAATAACAGAAGCAACCATTTCTACTGCATCTTTGTTTTTCTGAAAGACTTAGCAGAAAAAAACTTTTTAAACAGCGCCATTTCTGCAGGAACATTTTATTACAACAGGAAAACCGGAAGCACAGAATTTTTAGAAGGATTTTAACAGATGTTGGTCGACACATGATGAAGAAATCTCGTTTTATTTACGCTGAACTGTGTGTGGCAGCTGCTTGCCCTCCTCCTGTCTGGCTGTGAGACAATCAAGCTCTCCTGCCACCACAGAGACCGAATCTACAGAGTAAGAATGTCTTTTACTGACCAGATCCTGGATGCCAAGGCACAGGCACACACACACACGCACAAGCACACACCCACACACACACACACACACACACACACACACACACACACAGTGGAAAACAAGCCAATGCGACTCGCACCAGAAAACCAGTCCGGTCGCCTTAGACTCGTCTTTATCCCAGAAATTCCTGGTTCAACTTTTACTCACTTCCAGATTTTTACAGAATAAAATAAAATCATCACAAAGAATGACCTTTTCACCTTTGTCACTTTACAGAAACCAACTTCAGTCCATTTGAAGGGAATTGTATGCGACAGACCAACAAAAACCAAAGAAAGTTTTTCCTCTGGTTCCACTAAATAAAATCCAGACAAGGACAAAACAGATTCCTGATGATTCTGAGAAAATATTCTGCAGACTGACGAGAGTAAGACCTGACAGCCAAACATGGCGGTGGCAGAATTATGCTCTGGGCTGTTTCAAGGAGCTATGAATTCTTTAGAAAGTCCATCTGGAATAGAGGAAGCCCACCGAGATGTAGGAATGGACTAGTCAAAGACCACAGTAATACGTTACCAGGCTGGTTCAGATTGTTTATTAACTGCATTTTGTTTTTACTCTGATTCTAAAACCAGCCAGTAAAACCGTCAAACATTTCAGCTAAATTAGAATAAATTACAACACTTTGTGATTTTCCTGTGCATGAGAACAGCAGCGCTCTGTCGCCTCTCTGGCAGGCATGACCTCATCCAGGCCCGTCCATCAGAACCTCCAGTTCTGTCATAACGATTACTGACCGACACCCGATCTGCAGTGCCGCAGCTTCACCAACAATCAGCGCGTTAATAATGCATGCAGGATCAAAGCTGCTGCCGGAGTGGCTCGGAGCGGCACAACAACAAACTCCCTGCAGCGTCCTGATGAAGAGGAGAAGGAAACATGGAGGCCAGCGAGTCACCAGCAGACGCATCGGCTGTTTCCCAGCATGTGAAACCAGAACTCCATCATCTGCTCCACATCCAGCTGCTGTGGTTCTGCGTCAAACCAACCTGTTGCCCTCCTGGCCTGTGGGGGCGCTGCACCAAGAACCACTGAAGGCTTTGGTTGTATTTACCCAGAATGCCCTGCACTGCAGTCCACTTCCTGCTTCTGGAGAGGTCTCTGGTCCGCTTGGCATTCACATTCAAACCGAACCAGAGTTCACTTCAACTGAACCCAGACCGAAGTCTGGAGGACCAGAGGTCAGAGGTCGATTAGTGTTCACATCTCACCAATGGAACCGGATTATATAGACAAACGGACTGGAGCCAGATTAAAGCGAATGAACTGGTTTGGTGGAAACGCAGCCTTAGACACTAAAACATGCAGAGATGAAATAAAATATTAAAAATGTAACTGGGGGTTTAAAGTTTAACAATCTTCCATGACTTCCTGTTTGCTTCAGTTTTCAGAGCTTTCTCTTAGCCACTCATCAAAATGGGAAAGACAAAAAAGCTTCTGAAAGCAGATGTGTGCTAGCTAAAGGCTAAAGCAGTTGAACTAAATTTCCCTGTCAGAAACGTGTGAGGTCTCTAATTCTGCGTATTAACCCTTTATATCAGCATGGAGCTGATGGAGGAGAGGCGGAGAACACCCCACCCCCGCCTGGGCCACCAGGGGTTAATTAAACTGATTGGGTCCAGAGAGACAGCGCCGGCCTCTGACAGGTGTATCTGAGCGTGTGTGTGTGCGTGTGTGTGTGTGTGTGTGTGTGTGTGTGTGTGTGTGTGTGTGTGTGTGTGTGTGACAGTGTGTGTGTGGCTGTGCTTAGCGCGTCAAGAACACAGTGTACTCTAATGCTCATCCCCTTGGAGCGCTTGTGTGTGTGTGTTAGGTTATGAATATGCATTGCGGCCTCCGTATTTAACTCTCCATTTGCCTTTTGTTGTAATTCGTTTCGTGTGTGTGTTGTGTGTGTGTGTGTGAGCCTCTTCAGCCTGATTAGCTTTCTGCCTAGAACCAATTGCTGCTCCACACCTGTCTGCCTCTGGAAGAGCAGAGCCGTCCTCAGCTCAGCGCTGCACTGATTACAGAAACGCCGCTGCGCGTCGCATGCTGAAGGGTTCTTCACACCCTCCTGATGGATGCAGCCGCAGAGCGACGCAGGGCAGCAACAGCCATCAGAGCAGTCGGTTTGCACTGATGCTGTTTGTGTGCAGCGGTGAAACTGGTGTTATACAACAGGAGGCTGGCGCGCGCACACACACACACACACACACACCAAAGCTGGCAGGTAGAACAGTCAAATTAGCCTCTGGGGGACTAAGACATCAGGATCTCCATGGGGAAACGGAAAGCAGTGGAGAGAAGATGGAAACACGAGGCATGAACGAACAAATGGATAAAATACATGTCCAGTATCAGCTCGTATGTATGTCCTGACTCAAAATTCTCTCAAATAGCAGTAGTAAGGTTTGGATCACTGAGAATATTCATGTTTTTAAAAATCAAGTTAAAGCCAGAATAACTTCCGGTTCAAAAGTAAAACGACCGGTAGTCCAATCAGCGATTTCTTAGGTCTCCCACTGGGACATACCTCTTCCGTTTTCCTTAATGTTGTAGTGTTTTGTTAATGTTGTAGTGTTTTGTTAATGCTGTAGTGTTTTCGTTAATGTCGTAGTGTTTTGTTAATGCTGTAGTGTTTTCGTTAATGTCGTAGTGTTTTGTTAATGTTGTAGTGTTTTGTTAATGCTGTAGTGTTTTCGTTAATGTCGTAGTGTTTTGTTAATGCTGTAGTGTTTTCGTTAATGTCGTAGTGTTTTGTTAATGTTGTAGTGTTTTGTTAATGCTGTAGTGTTTTCGTTAATGTCGTAGTGTTTTGTTAATGCTGTAGTGTTTTCGTTAATGTCGTAGTGTTTTGTTAATGTTGTAGTGTTTTGTTAATGCTGTAGTGTTTTCGTTAATGTTGTAGTGTTTTGTTAATGTCGTAGTGTTTTGTTAATGCTGTAGTGTTTTGTTAATGTTGTAGTGTTTTGTTAATGCTGTAGTGTTTTGTTAATGCTGTAGTGTTTTGTTAATG